>PVJI01005802.1:0-92576 GCA_004026765.1 Micronycteris hirsuta | reverse complement strand
TATTGGTTCCCTGTAAATCTTCCTCCGTTATCTTTATCGTTTTGTTCATGTGTTCAACTATTTCTTCCAGTTTTGTGAGCATCATGATTACCAGTGTTTTAAACTGGGCATCTGTTAATTTGGCTATCTCTTCGTCCGTTAGTTGTAATTTGTTCTGATCTTTCATTTTGGCCATTTTCATTCTTTTTTATCTCGGCGCCCCTGTCGGAGTCTTAGGTGTTTGTTGGTGCCTGGTAACCAGGGTCGCTTTTTTGTGACGTTTCCTCTGGGGGTGGGGCCTGGGAGGGAGCAATGGCGTCTGCCGTTCACTGCCACTCCCTATCACCCTCTGCTCCCCAGTTCCCCACTGCCTTTTCCGCCAGTCTCGGCCCTGCTGGTTCCCACTGGCCTCTCCAGTTACGCCGCCGGCCTGCGAGATTCACCCGTTGCTCGGGGTAGTGTTTTGTTTAGGCGCTCACAGGGTGAGTTCCTCCGGGCAAACTGCCTCTCACTCCGCTCCTCCGCTCGGTTCTGCCCCGCTTACCAGCCTGGATGTACGTCCTCCCCAACTTCCTGGGTGTCGGACTTCCCTTCAGTTTGATTCTGTCCATTCTGGTTGTTTATTTTTCGCTATTGAGTTCGTTGTTTAAACTCTCTGGTTGTGAGCGGCGGTGCAGTGTGTCCACCTACGCCGCCATCTTGGCGGAAGTCCTCCCAATTCTTTTTCATCAATAAACATATCCTCGGGTGAGGATTAAAAAATAATAATAATAAGGGTGAGTTCTTCCTAATTAACTAACTAATTAAACAGAAGTTTATTGAGTACCCATATGTGCCAAGCATTGTACAAAGTACTTTTGATACATCAGTGTATAAATCAGACAAAATGCCTGACCTCATAGAGCTTATATTCTAATGGGGGAACAGATGCTAAAAATATAGGTACATTATATAGCAAGTAAGACAGTAAGAAGAAATGTTAAGGAAAACGTAGTAGGCAAGAAAAGTGTATGTCATGAAAGTTGTAATCTTAAACAGAAGAAGGCCTCACTGAGAAGGTGATATTTGAGCAACGAGTTAGGTAATAAGGACCTGAGACTTGACAATATCCGGGAGAAGAACATTTTAGGTAGAGAAAACAGCAAGCACAAAGGCCCTGAGATGGGAGTGTGCCTGGTGTGTTTGTGAAGAAGGCCAGTGTTGACTGGAATGGAAGGAGCCAAGAGAGCTGTAGATGAGATCAGAAAATTAAGGGGCCAGATCACGGAGGGCTTTGTGGGCCAGCGTGAGGCGTGCGATGGGTGCCATCGCAGGGTCTTGAGCAGAGGGACGGACATAGTGGGCATGAATGTTTGACGAGCTCTCTGGCAGCTGGATGGAGAAGAGGCTGAATGCGGACAAACGCCCAAGCCCAGTTGGAAGAATCCAGGCAAGAGATGATGACAGCCTTGACCAGGGTGGTGGCAGTGGAGGTGCTGAGAAGTGGTCAGATTCTGCATATAGTAGATTTTTTTTTTTAGATTTCATTTATTTATTAATTTTAGCAAGAAGGGAAGGGAAGGAGAAAGGGAGGGAGAGAAACATCAATGTGTGGTTGCCTCTCACATGCCCCCCACTGGGGCCCCAGCCTGCAACCCAGGCATGTACCCTGAATGGGAATCGAACCAGCAACCCCCCGGCTTGCAGGCCGACACTCAATCCACTGAACCGCACCAGCCAGGGCTGAATGTAGTAGATTTTGAAGATAGAGGTGATGGGTTTTAGGTGTGGAATAAAAAGAGAGAGGAGCTGAGGATACTTCTAAAGTGAGCTACTGGAAGAATTCACTTGCTATTACTGAGAAGGGGAAGGCCCTGGGTTTATAAATGTTTTAAATTTATTTCTAAATAATGTTTCCTTACTTATCAAGGTATTTTATGGTGAAAGAAAATTATTTATAACTGAAAAGCAACCTAATTTGGGTGATTTTTTTATTCCAGAAGATCTGGCAAGTGAAAAAATATTCACAATTATTATTTTAAAAAGTACTTCCTATAAAATTGATAAATGTGACTCAGAATCTTTGCTCTATCTGAGCTGTTTAAGTCCTTGTCATCTCATTATGGTTGTTGAAGTACTGGTGACACACACTGGTATTGTCTCTACCGCACTTTAATCGTAGGAATTGCCTCTTAGCCTCTCCATCTTCTGACTTTCAATTAAATTTATAGAGAATTATACATAGAATTTCCACAGTGACTACTCACTGCCCTATACTGGTAACTCCTGAACCTGTTCGTTACGATGTAAACAGGGAAAGACTATGTACCTCCACCTCACTGGGTATATTCCTCTATAGGGTCCCTTTCCATTACACAAATAATCAAAATCTAAAAATATATGCTGCTCTTCTCTTCCTTTTTTCTTTCTTGAAAAGTAAAATTCTTTGTTTTTAGGGCTTTGCTCTTATTTCAATAATGGTTACTATGCCTGCATTTTATGCTGGTATTTTTTAATAGAAAGGTATTGTTTATTTCACTTTCTTTTTTTTTTTAAGATTTTTTTAAAATTTTTATTTATTTTTAGAGAGAGGGGAAGGGAGGGAGGCAGAGAGGGAGAGAAACAGCAATGTATGGTTGCCTCTCACATGGCCCTCACAGGGACCTGGCCTGCAACGTAGGCATGTGCCCTGACTGGGAATCGAACCGGGACCATTTGGTTCCCAGCCCGCGCTCAATCCACTGAGCTACACCAGCCAGGGCAGTATTGTTTATTTCTATAAACTGGTTTTTGTTTTTAAGATTCTAGAATTCTGTGTTTACTGCCATGGTGAGTACTGGTCTGTTTTATATTCTTTTTAACCTTAAAATTAATATAGAATCACATGTTAGAGTTGGTTGAAAGTTTGGAAGTAATCTTATTGGACTTAAGGTCTAAATAAGCAGGCACCCAGGCCATTTATTTGAGCCATTTCCAGTATCAGGGAGCCCACCACACCACATAGCTGTCCATGTATTTTTGAAGAGCTCTAATTGCTAAAGTTCTTTCTCACGGATAATTAAAGTTGGCCTTTAAAGAGAATTCATTTTTCCACAGGTGGAGAAGCGTAGCCCTGGACTTTTCATGCGTATATGAGCAAGGTCTCTTGCGTGTATAACCCAAGTCGGCATGCGTGGACCCATGTTCCTCGAAGCAGAATTTCCTGAAGGGGAATCTGGCTAACTCATCTCTTAGATTTACAGCCTTGCTGAATCCTGCCCCCTCCCTGGATCAAAGAACTTATGCTAATGCATGTCTGGACTCTTCCTAGCCAAATGTTTACGGTTCTTAAGTAATCAGCCCAAGCTGTTTGCTCTTCTATTTGCATATCTCCCTTTTAATGTACCTCCCTGGTCCATCTACCACTGGACCTGAATCTACATTCTATGCATAAGTTAATGAAGACCAATCTGATGCTCTGTGCCCAAAATCTTCAATAAAAACCCCTGGACCCAGCCCTGGCTGGTGTAGCTCAGTGGATTGAGTGCGGGCTGGGAACCAAAGGGTCCCAGTTCGATTCCCAGTCAGGGCACATGCCTAGGTTGCAGGCCAGGTCCCCATGAGGGCCATGGGAGAGGCAACCATACATTGCTGTTTCTCTCCCTCTCTGTCTCCCTCCCTTCCCCTCTCTCTGAAAATAAATAAAAATAAAATCTTAAAAAAAAAAACCCTGGACCCAAAGCTCAGGGCTCTCTCCCAGGAAATAAGGGAGGAGTCGCGTGGCCCCAGTCTAGCCTCTTAGTCCAGTGTGTCTCTGTGTGAGATTTATTTATACACGCATTAAATCGCAATCAACACGGATTCTGCTGGCCAGAAATCCACCAACAGGCCTTACTATAGCTTCTATCAATAAATCCTGGTGGCCACAAAATGCACAACTGCTTTTGATTTCGATATCCAGAGCTATGTTCACGGGTCAACTGGTTACGTGATGTTAGGTTAGAATCATAACTACTCTGAGCCTCACTTTTCTGATCTATAAAATGAGAATGTTGGACCACTGAATACCTCTTCTAGCTCTTAAGTTCCAGGTTTCTTGTAGCTCTTCCATAGGACTTTATGATACCTGAGAGTAGATATCAAATTTCTCCCTAAATTTACCTTTTTCCTACACTAATGCCCTGAGTTCACTCAATGATTCCTTGTGTGACATAGTTGCTAGCTCCTCCACAATCCTTATCACTCTTCCCCAGATTACTCCAGACGGTCAATATGCATAAAGACAGCACCCAGAACTGATGAAAATAAATGTTCTAGATGGAGTCTGGGTACTGAGTTTGATGTTACTAGCACTCCATTGTCCTTGTATTAATTATCTATCATGCATAACAAATTACTCCCAAATTTAACAGTTTAAAACAGCATCAGATACTTATTAACTCACAATTCCATGAGTCAGGAATTCAGAAAAGACTTAGCTGAATGATTCTGGCTTGGGGTCTCTTGTGAAGTTGCAATAAAGTCATCGACCAGGGCTGTAGTCATCTCAAGATTCAACTGGGGCTGAAGAATCTCTTTTAAACTCATTCACGTGGTTGCTGGCAGGCTTAACTTTCTCACGGGATATTGAATAGGGCCTTAGTTCCTCATCACACCAAGTGGGCCTCTCCACATAGGACTGTTTCCATCGTGATGCATCATGACAGCTTGCTCACTCTAGAGGAAGTAATCTCAGGGAGGGAGGGAGAGAAGCCACAGTTTTTTAAATAATATTGTACAGTCTCAAAAGAAGTATTCCATCACTTGTGCCATATTCTGTTTGTTAGAATTGAGTCACCAGGTCTAGCCCACAGGATTACAAATAGACATTGAACATCATGAGGCAGGAGGCATTGGGGGGCTATCTTAGAAACTGCCTACTTCAGCTGTGAACACCATCTTTCTACAAATGCAGCCTAAGATTGCATGATGGTTTTATGACAATGGTTCATGTTGAGCTTCTGGTCAATTAAATTGCAAAAATTTTGTTTTACAAGACCATCGATTTTATATTTAATCCTTTGAAACCTGGGGCAGAAATTACTCAGGCATTTTCTTTCACTTGCCTCTAATACATTTTTTATTTTTTCATTTTTTAAAATTACTTTATTGTTGTTCATTTATAGTTGTCTGCATTTTCTCCCCTCCCCTCACCCCCCCTACCCCATCCAAACCCACTTCCCTCCCTTGCTTCCACCCTCCTCCTTGGTTTTGTCTATATGTCCTTTATAGTAGTTCCTGAAAACCCTTCTCCCCACAGTCCCTCCCCTATCCCCCCTGGCTATTGTTAGATTGTTCTTAATTTCAATGTCTCTGGTTATATTTTGCTTCCTTTTTTCATTTGTTGATTATGTTCCAGTTAAAGGTAAGATCATATGGTATTTGTCCCTCACCGCCTGGCTTATTTTGTCTAATACATTTTTTAAAAATTGCCTCCTTTATCTTAGAATTTAAATACCTATTGAGATAATAAGGAGTCTGTTAAAACATTTCAAATATTGACCAATTTACTTTCAGTAACTTCTGCTATATCTCCTAAGAACTAGGGGGTTGAAAGTAGTACCATGAGTAAATGCAATACCTTGTTAAGCCTTAGAGATCTCCTTTAAAACTTGATAAACACTCTTTATTAAATTAATTGATGATAACTGTAAATGAACTTATATCTGTGTTGGTCTCTAAGGGCTTTTTCTTTTTAAAGAATTCCTTATTGATAGAAAGAGGAAGCGAGAGAGAGAGAGAGAGACAGAGACAGAGACAGAGACATTGATTTGTTGTTCCAGCTGTTTATGCATTCAGTGGTTGATAATTGAATGTGCCCTGAACAGGGATGGAACTCGCAACCTTGGTGCATCAGGATGATGTTCTAACCAACGGAGCTACCCAGCCTGGGCTCTAACGGCCCTTTCAATCTGAGTACCCAAGTTTTGCAGTTAACATCTACAAATTTATGTATATAAATTGTATTTATTTTTAGAGAGAGGGGAAGGAAGGGAGAGAAACAATGAGCAAGAAAAAACATAGATCGGTTGCCTCTTGCACGCCGACCAGGGAACTGGCCCACAATGCAGGCACGTGCCCTGCCTGGGAATTGAATTGGCAACCTTTTGCTTTGAAGGAGGACACACAACCCATTGAGCCATACTAGTCAGAGCTACTTTCTATTTCTTTGAGTTACTTAAAGTCATTGTTATTTATGACCAAAAAAAAATCTCATTTTTCTAACTCAACTGAAATAAAGTTAATATTAGATATAGTCTTCACTTAGAGATTAATCCTCTGCTTGGCTGCTTTCTAATTAAAGTGTTACTACACAAAGAAAATATACGAATTTAAAAAAATGACACAATCAATAATTTTTAGACTAAAGAGAGTCAGACAATTCATTATATTTAAAAATCAACAATATAAAATTGTATTTAGTGTTATAAATTTTGTGTATTTTAGTTTCTAAATAATTTCCTTTTATGGAGAAAAGTAAATCTAAAAAAATAAATATGAATACAATGACTTTAAATGTTGTAGCTGTGTTGTACTTGGTTTTGCAAAATCTGAAACAAACACCTTTTGGGGTTTTGGGGTGTTTTTTTTGTTTTTAAAGATTTTATTTATTTATTTTTAGAGAGAGGAGAAGGGAGGGAGACAGAGAGGGAGAGAAACATCAATGTGTGGTTGCCTCTCACATGACCCCACTGGGGACCTGGCCTGCAACCCAGGCATGTGTCCTGACTGGGAATCGAACAAGGACCCTTTGGTTCCCAGCCCACGCTCAATCCACTGAGCTACACCAGCCAGGGCTATGAAACAAACACCTTTTGAATGACATTTTTAGCAGCATAGATGTATACTATAAATTAAGGAAGTATATTTCAAGTTAGGACCCAGTGAGCTGACTCAGAAATCTATTTAAAATAAAATTGTATAGGTTTTTGATAAGTGGGAGAAAACTAGGTTTCACGTTTTTCTTGCCCTTTTCAACAGGAAGAATCATTTTATTTAGAGTCAAAAGACCTGGGCTCTAGACAAGGCACTGCCTCTATGGTGTAACCTAGAGGAGTCGTTGATTCCTCTGTATCTTGGTTACTGGTGTGTAAAAGGAAGTGGCTAAACCAAGGTTTCTTTCAGATATCACTCTCTTCCCTGATAATTTCAATCTAACAGTCTAAGGAATTGCAGAGAAGGGAACCATAGGCAAAACTAAATGTGCATTTGGGTCCCGGTCCATTGCTGTACTTGGGGATTTTCATTTCTCTTTTTCCTTTTAAAGAATTTATTTTTTTAGAACATTTTTAGATTTATAATAAAATTGAAAGTACAGAGATTTCTATATACCCACTTCCCTCACAAATACATAGCCTCCCCCATTATAAACATCACTCACCCGAATAGTACTTTTTTTTTTTACTAAGGATTAACCTACATTTATACACCATGATAATCCAAAGTCCATAGGTTACCCTAGTCTTGATATTGTACATTCTATGAGTTTTAACAAAAGTATAATGACATATATCCATCATATAGAGTATTTTCACTACCCTAAGATCATTCATCTTTCTAAAAAAGAACAAATGTTTTTTTAAATTATGAAATGCATAATTTTTACAAGACTGTCAAATATTTCAGAATGATACAATTCAGAAAAGCAAAGTCTAGCATAACCATTCTCAGAAGTAATCTGATAATTTTTTACATAAAACTCTTTTTTTAAATGTGTACTCTTAAAAATATTTTATTATTTATTTTTAGAGAGAGGGGAAAGGAAGAAGAAAGAGAGGGAGAGAAACATCAATGTGTGGTTGCCTCTCATGCTCCCTACTGGGAACCTGGCCCACAACCCAGGCATGTGCCCTGACTGGGAATCCAACCAGCGACCCTTTATTTCCCAGGCCAGCACTCAATCCACTGAGCTACACCAGCCAGGGCTAAATGTGCATTTTAACTTATGTGTTTAGATATAACCTAACCTAAATATGTAAGGAGTACCTATTATGCACTTAGATTATATAAAATCATATGAGTATTAATTTTATAAAAGTGTAATCATATTATTTATCCAATACATCCTAATGAAACCACTTTCTTTTCTCATTTAATGAGGAGTCTTGAAATACTGCATGGTATTTTCTTGCTCCATTACTGGATTATTGGTTTGCTTCCAATTTTCATTATAAATAAACCTTCAGTGACTATTCTTGTGCTTTTATCTTCACACACTTGTGAACATTTTTCTCAAAAATCAATTCTTTGAAATGAACTTGATGAGTCAAAGGATATACATATTTAAAATGAATCAACAATGAAAATTATCATCCAAACCAGTACAATACAAGTGCTTATTTCTAAACACACTTTTCCACCCTGGATATTATCTCTCTTTTAAATTTTTCCTAATCTGGAAGGAGTAAAATGATCTCTTGTTGTTATATGATTGCACACTTCCTTAACTGTTGGTGAGTCTAAGTGTCTTTTCACAGATTCATTTGTACTTCTTCCACGACTCATCATCTGTGGAATTCCCATCTACACTTACTAAGGAATGGTGACAAATTTTATAATAGGCATGTTTCATTGGAACCGAAAGCTCCTAAAATCTCTCCCTTTTTAAAGCCTTAAAAGACAGAGACTGCAGTCTTTGGACGATCACACTTGGTTTCATTTTGAAATCTCTTTGGTGGTCTGGAAACATATTGGTTGCAGCAATAAAGATGAGTGCTGGTCTGGAAACATATTGGTTGCAGCAATAAAGATGAGTGCTAATTTTGACTCTGCCCCGGTCAGTGGCAATAGATGGGTTATTACTTTAATTGTATCCTTCACCTCCTCAAGACACTTAAAGAGCTCTCTGGAGGTAGCTGTTATTTCAATACAGAGAACAGTACCTCAGCGGGGAAATGTGTGCGTAAATCATGGGGAAAATATTTGATAGAGTAAAATGTGCATTTGGATATTATTCATCATTGTTGACTACTGATATTTTTCTATGTACTTCTACCTTGATTCTGAATATATTTGTAGAGTTAAGAGTTTTGTGAAATAACAGGACCTAAGTAGATAGAAAATTAAATTGCTTTCATATTGAGATACTATATAATTTACATAGTATTCAATTTACCCTTTAAAGTATAAGTTCAGTAATTTTTAATATAGTTAGTTATGCACCATTATCTAATTTTAGTACATTTTGACTACCCCAAAAAGAAATCCTATACTTATTTGCAGTCACTCATTATTCTTCTGTCTTCCCTAGCTCCCGGCAAGATCAAGGTGCTGGCAAATTTGGTTCTTGGTGAGGGACCTCTTCCTGGCTTATAGCTCTCCACTTTCTCACTGTATCCTCGCATGGCAGAGAGAGGAAGTTCTGGTGTCCCTTTCTTCTCTTATAAGGGCACTAATCCCATCATGGGGGCTCCACTCTCATGACCTCACCTAAACCTGACTACCTCTCAAAGGCCCCACCTTCTAATATCATCACACTGGAAGTGAGGGCTTCACCACATGACTTTTAGGGAAAAACAAACATTCAGTCCATAACAGGACCCAATAGTAACATTCCATTACATGGATATACCATGTTTTGTTTATCCATTCATTAGTTGACAGGTATTTGGGCTGTTTCCACTTCTTTTTTTTAACTATTATAAACACTTGTGTACAAGTTTTGTGTGGACACATGTTTTTCATTCCCCTAGGGTTGCAATTAGGAGTGGCATAGCTAGCTCCTATAACAATTCTCTGTTTAACTACTTGAGAAACTGCCAATCTGATTTCCCACATGGCTGCACCATTTTACAATCCTACCAGTAATATATGAGAGTTCTAATTTCTCTAAATCCTCACCTACACTTGCTATTGTCTGTCTTTTTCATTATAACCATCCATCCTAGTGGGTATCTCATTGTGGGTTTAGTCTGTATTTCCTTAATGACTAACTATACTAAGGGTCTTTTTGTATGCTTATTGGTCATTTGTATATCTTCTTTGGAGAAATGTCTCTTTAAATCTTTTGCCCACTTTTACTTGGGTTATTTGTCTTTTTATTACTGAATGTGAGAACTCTTTATAAATTCTGGATACAAGTCCCTCATCAGACATATGACTTACACCTATTTTCCCATTCTTTGAGTTGTCTTTTTGCTTTCTTAATAGTGTCATTTAAAGCACAAACGTTTTAAAATTTTGATGATAAATTACTTCTTAAACAAGCCTTTGGAGATCTGGATCAAGAATAATATTTTCTGAACACAAAATGAATAGTTTCATAGAATTTTATAGCAGATAGAAAAGTAATTCAAAAGTATATTAAAATAAGAACAAGAAAAACTAATTGATGATAATTAATTAAAAGAAAAATATTTTGATGGGTAGGAAATTAAATTTCACATAGTTAATATATGAAAATAAAGGCGCTCTAATGTATTTTGACTTTTTTCATATGTGTAAATGCATAAAAAGCAGATTGCAAGAAACTATTTTATAAACGCAAGCCACAGAAAAATCTGTAGTTACCCTTAAATCTGACTAAATAAAACTGAAGGGAAACAGAGTTGATTACTCAGGTTAATAGGGTGGTGCCTATAAATGACAAATGGCTATATTAAAGAAGTTATTACCTTTATATACTGAACTATTGTTAATGATATTTTAATTAAATAAAAGTTGCTCTTGAAATAAATCTTTCTGGTTAACTTCTCCTCTCTCTTTGGAATCTTTGGTACTTAAACAAAAAACTAAATTCAATATGCATCTGAAACTTTTACAACAGTTCATGCAGAGCATAAAAAGTTAACACCTTATAAATTCTCCTTACCTCAGGAAAGAAAACAGGCGTATGAAATATGAACCACTGTTGTGGTCACTCCTGTTAAAATACTTCTCCAGTGTACTTTGGGCTAGTCATTTCCTTCTTGTAAATACTTGTTATCATGCTGCAAATAAAGATGAAGACACGGAAAGTCAGAGAGGGAATGGATCAAGAATTCAGGTAGGTAGGTGAGGATTAAACAACGAGAGAGCTCTTGAAAGTAGGGTTGGAAGTAGTCCCTTCAGTTTGTCAGTAACACAGGCAAGAAGAAGGGCAATATGGAGTCCGAAACCCGTCCGTGCACTTTAGTCAGAATTCAGAACTGAAGCAGAGTTTAAGTAACAGATATAAGCACCAGCAGCAAGCAGGATCTTAACACCTTGGAACATTCTATGCTTCTTGTTAAGAAGAGAATTAGCGTAGCTCAGTGGATTGAGCACGGGCTGGGAACCAGAGGGTCCCAGTTCGATTCCTAGTCAGGGCACATGCCTGGGTTGCGGGCCAGGTCCCCAATGAGGGCCATGTGAGAGGCAACCATACATTGTTCTTTCTCCCCTCCCTTCTCCTCTCTCTGAAAATAAATAAATAAAAATCTAAAAAAAAAAATTAAAAAAAAAAAAAAGAAGAGAATTAAACTTTCTAACCTGGCCTGAATCTGCAACGGAGGTCAGTAGCAAAAAGGAAGAGAATAGCAGCTTTTGATATAAACTAATCCTGACAAGATATTGAGGGCTGGGTATGTGGGAGAGTTTTTAAAATTTTGGATCCATGTTTATTCTCCAGAGGGATCTCTAATTACACTGGAAAATACAGGAGTGGTTACAGAGGCATTTTAGCAGCATCTGGGGAAAATCAGTGTTACCAAATGGCACTAACATTCAATAGACCAGTTCGAATGCTTTGGCTGTAAATAATTAATAAAACCAGTAATACTCAAACAATAAGGACATTTATTATGTCAGGTAACAAGGAAGTTCACAGGTAGGGCAGGATTGATATATGCAGTTGCATTGTAATGTCACGCAGGATCCAGGGTTCTTCCATCCCTTCACTCTGCCATTCTTCATCCTTCAGGTGACAACGTCATCCTCAGGCAACAGAAAGATGACGGCAGAAATTTCTGGTATCGTAACTCAGACAGGTCAACAATCAGAGATGAATATCACTCTTAGGAGTGAGGAAGTATTTCTAAGAACCCTGGCACAACTGCTCACATGACTAATTTGGAACCAGTTACTGGCAACCATAATGGAATAATCATGATTGCTTTAGACTAGTCATCAAAAGTGGATTAAATGTCAATTTTTTATACTCAGAAAGATTTTGCTTTTGCTGGGATTTCCTTAAATTATCCCTTAAAGTGCCTATAAATTATTGTGTTATAATTATCAACTGATATGACTAAAGGGATATCCCCAAACAGATATCAGTTAATCTCTGGCCAATCTGTTTTAGTGAAGTACTTCCCCACCCTCTTCCCCAAGCCATGAATCCATAACTGAGGTGGTATTATCCTTTTATAATAAATGGATATATCTGAGTACCTGCCTTGTAAACCACACTTTTATAATGATGAAAAATATCTGGGAGATAAATTCACATTAACTATGGCACACATGTATGAAACAGTTTAATCACATATAATTCGCATGGTTAAGGTTCAGAATTAATGGTATAAACACTTAAGGTTGAACTCAAGGGAGCAGGGAGTGTGAGAGGGAGCACTGTGACACTGGCATTATGCAATGACCCTGGAGCTTATCTAGCGTCGCAATAAAGACTACAGGGACCAAGCAATTAAGGGGTGATGAGCAGTAGTTCACTGTCTCCAGAGACAACGAGTAGTCTTTCAGGTGAAGAGTCACGTGTTCCTGCCCATCAGCAGGCAAGGGTGGATCCTGACACGGATGTGACAATGGAAGGCCTAAACCTTTCACTTCTGAAAGGAGAGGTTAAAGAAGTGCAGGTCCACCAAAGATCACTATTTCCAGGCACCTAACCTCACCAGCAGATTTGTCTTCAAGCCTAGCAGGCCAAATAAAGGTGCTGACAGAGCTGAGAACTATTAAGTAGTGCAAAATTACTGAATGAAAACACCCAAAAGAATTTTTTTTAAAGATTTTATTTATTTTATTTTTAGAGAGAGGGGAAGGGAGGGAGACAGAGAGGGCGAGAAACAGCAATGTATGGTTGCCTCTCACATGGCCCTCACTGGGGTCCTGGCCCACAACCCAGGCATGTGCCCTGACTGGGAATCGAACCGGCACCCTCTGGTACCCAGCCCACGCTCAATCCACTGAGCTACACCAGCCAGGGCCCAAAAGAATTTTTAAAGGGATGTTATTTTTCACGTCTTAAAGGGAAAAATTCCTGAGTACACAAATTTTAAAGTGGAAAAACAAAACACACAAATACACCAGGAAACGTAAGGATTTTTCCCCTTGATAACTCTGATTTCATTATATACAGTAACAGTGGTTTTTGAATTTTTGTGATCATAACCCATGGTAAGAAATGCATTTACAGTGGTTGGACCCAAAAAATTACACATTTGATTATTGGCCAGGAGCCAGACTCCTCAGGACTCAAGTCTCTTAACCATGAGAACTTTCCTTTGAAAACTATGACCTTAATTTATTAATTTCTATCTCCTCTGAAAAAGTCGAGCACTGGGCTTTGGTATATGATACTCATAATAAAGGAGAATTGAATTGAATTGAATTAAAGAGAGTAGAGAGAAGGACAGTTGCTGAAATCCAAATACTAGCCAATGTAGTTAAACTATATTTCTTCTTAAAGTAATAAATTAATACTTCAGAAGCCTAACCCATTAGTTCTGAATAGATATATTCAGGATCCTGCTAATGAGATCTCCTCAATAAATGCCAAAATTTTTCAAGTATTCAAAAAAAAAAAAAAAAAGAAATGCATTTACAGGTGACCCAACACACACACACGCACATGCACACACGCGTGGTTTTTAAAAACTGAAACAAATGTTCATAAAACAAACTCGCCAAGTACGTGATAGTTCCTGTTTCACTTCATTTTAAAAACACATGCTGATTGACACCCACTAAATTGATTTCATGACCTCCCATTGGGTCTGACCTGCACATTGAAAAACATTGTTCTGAGGTAAATGGGTAAGGAAACCCTGGCTCCCTTAACACAAATCACCTCTCTGTTCCTCCTCAACAGTCAGCGGATGGAAGGAGACCTTCCTGCCATGGGCAATGGTGAGAAGTGGCTGGGCTGCTCAACCCCAACTTTGATGTCCCGAGTTTTACCTTCCTTTTGGAAGTTCACAATTAGCGCCACCACCACCAAGCTGGTCTCAAGGGGGCCTACTCCCATCTTTTAGCCTCTGGTCTAAATTGGACATAGTCCCCCGCCCCCTTTTTTTCCTTTTAACTCCCTGTGGCCTAGTTAAATCTGTCTGAAACATTTAAATAAGATTTCACCAAAGACCTAGGGATAACAAGAGGGGAATGAACAAAAGAGTAACATGAACCTAGATAATCTTTTGTTAAGCAAGATAAAGCTCATTCATCTTTAGCTTTGGTGCCACAGACTGCAGAGGTCAGTTTTCTTCTTCTTCTTCTTTTTCTTCTTCTTCTTCTAGGAGGGTCTGAAAATGAATTCTCAAGAAAACCAGAGTGACTCCCAGCCAGACACCTGCACTTCCCTCTCCGGGCCCTCCAGTTTCTGGTTTCCTGTTTCAGTCCCCACCTCTTCCCTGATACGCAGCACACTAAACGTTCGACTCTTTGGCGAAGGCCCTCACCCTCACCCTCAAGAGAACCGCCTTGCTCTGTGGCTCTATCCCTCTCAGGCTATATTGTAACAACTCGGCATTCTTAGAAAAGATGTACACAAAGAAGTCTTTTTGTGAGTCCCGGAGGACAGATTAAAATAAATACGTTCAAACTTCCAGAAAGCAATAAATTTACCATAGCCCTTCTGAAAGAAAACTATGACGAGCTCAACTGGAATAGAGACACGACTAGAGCAGCAAAAAATCATGCTTCTCAATTTTAACTTTTTTCCCTCCTTTTTTCTTAGGAGCACAGGCTGTGAAATCAGGTATGAAATCCAACTCTCCTTCCATTTAAAGGGCAAGGTTCCCCTTCTCTCTGAACCCCACTCTACTCATCCATAGATGGACCTAAGTAGTACTCAATTCACAGGGTTGTAAAAAAGGATTAAGTTAGCTCTTCAGAAAATATGCATAATTTATTTAGCAAATGATACCTGCTACTTATCTTACCTCAGTTGGATATAGAATAAGAAAGCAAATATAAACTCCTTGCTTAGCAAAAAGTGTTTTACGCTGCCCAGTATTTCCTGGTCTGATATTTTCCCTGGGGAAGCTCTAGATATTACCGTATCTAGAAGGATACTGCTATATGTCTTCTAGTCTGCTAACTCCTGCTACAACAGAAAACTGTAGGTGCAGTGGATAAAAAAGGCAAAAGGGCAAATAAATTTTTTCATGTTTTTTTCTATTCTTACCAATTTAGGGACTTAAAGGGCTTAGAATATTATAAGAGGTTTTGGCCTCCAGTTCATCTCCCTCTAAGTAAACTTGTGATGCCTGATGGATTTCCTAAAGCAGTTTTGATCATGTCACTTCACTGCTCAGTACATCAGCATGGCTCCCCACAACCTACCAAAGTAACTGTGAATTGTATATTTTGTTATCTGGCATACCATATGAAATAAAAGGTTCTAACCTCCTTTTTTTTTTTAAGTTTTTAATCCGTTTGTATTGTTGAAGTCAGTTTGCTCTTTTTGTATTTGAAAGTTTTTATTTCTTAAACTGGACAATAGGTACATGGGTTTTTTTGTTGTTATTATTATGGTAAAATACAAAGAAAATTTACCATTAGAGTCATTTAGTACACTCACAATGTTGTGAAACCATCACCACTGTCTATTCCTGAACATATTCGTCACCCCAAAAGGAAATCCTGCCATTACAGCTTCTCCTCATTGCCCCCTCCCCCCAGCTGTGGGGTACCACTAACCTGGTTTCTGTCTTTAAGGATCTAGCAACTCTAGTTGTTTCAATAAGTGGAATCACACAATATATGGTCTTTTATGTCTGGATTTTTTTGCTTAGCATAATGTTTATAAGGTTTATCTACATTGAATCATGCCATTCTTTTTTATGGCTGAATAATATTATGCTTATTTATGATTCATTCGTTCATTCCTGTGTGTGTCCTGACCATGGATTGGACCCACAGCCTTGGTGTATCAGATGATGTTCTAACCCACTGAGCACCCAGCTAGGGCCTGCACTTGCCATTTTAATTTTTGTTTTCTATGTCTTATATGCTTTTTGTTACTTTACTTTTTTATCCTTACCTGAGGATATGTTTATTGATTTTAGAGAGAGAGGAAGGGTGTATGAGAAAGAAACATTGACTGGTTGCCTCACATATGCGCCCCAGCTGGGGATCGAACCCACAACCTAGATATGTGTCCCGAATGGGAATTGAACCCACAACCTTCTGGTGTACAGGATGATGTTCCAACCAACTGAGGCATCTGGCCAGGGCTAATTTATTTTTTTAGTACACAAAAAGGAGTGTGTATGTATCAAGAGTGGTAACCTGAATTGTTCCCTAGCCAATATATTCTGGGCTTCCAACTTAGTGTTTAATACAGTATTACAGATATTAGAGGATAAATACAGCAGAGTTTTGCCCAGTGGTTCTTAAAATGTGGATCCCAGACCGGCAGAATCAATATCACCTGGGAATTTTAGGGAAAAAAAAAGTCAATCTCTGCGATCAAACTTGGACCTGAATCTAAGCTCTACACTTACTGCTGTGTGATTTGGAACAAATCACTACGCCACTGAGCCTTGTTTCTTCATTAACTTATCCTAGCCTGCAGCACTGTCGTGAGGACTAAAGGAGATTAAGTGAGATAATGTAAGAAATTCTACTCCTAGGTCAGGACTTCCATAGCATCACTTTTCTTTCCCATTGCCATAACATAATAGAAGCTTCTACATTTTTTCTCAGTATTTTCAGTGTAACTTCCAGGGGCTTAAACACTTAAACCACTTCTCATTTCAACAATTATTGGGAAGAATGCAGAAACAAGAATAGAAGTAGAAAAACATAAGGTTGTTTGGTAGTTTAGCAGAGAAAGACGGAAATTCAGTCTGAGCTCATCTTTCAAGGTGCTCAGAAAAATTAGGTGGCAATTTAAATATTATCCTGGATGCTGGTATATGCTATATATTTAATTTTCATAAAAATCTTACAATTAAGGGAGACAGAGGGTAGCTTTTCCTAAATATCCATTCTTCCATTCCTGGAAAGCAACAGAATTTCTGGTGGGCACACGGCTACACAACTAAGGTTTACACTCCCCAGCCTCTCTCACGGCGAGAGACAGCAACGTGGGATGAACAGAACGGAGGGGTGGAGTCTGTGGCTGATCCTCTGCATGGCAAGGAACACGCCCTGCTCTTTGCTTTCCCTCTCTCTGTTGGATTAAATGTTGACTTTTCATCTTGGACCCCATGGATAAGAGAACATATCATGGATGGTAATGACTGGTAGAATCACTAAAATCTAAGTTTCTAACACCAAGGAGCCTATACATCAGCCTTGGACTGTAGACACTTAGTCACATAAGAAACAATTTCTACCTTGTTCATGCTGCTGTTTTAGGTCTTTCTTACAGTTTCTGAACAAAGTTGTTTAACTCTCTGTGCAGTCCGTGTGAGTGTCCTCCCTGGAGTTGGGCAACATGTTAACCTTGAACTGAACTTCCAACTAGTAAAGGAGAAACAAATTCAGAAAGATTCAAAACTTTTCTTCAGTCTAACTACTCTATAATAAGGTGAAACTGCACCGATCTACATAATACCAAAGAGTGACAACAGTAGGTTGTAGCCCTCAACTTTCACTTTGTGAAATGTCGTTGACCAAAAGGAAAGTTCCACGACTCGTACTCTTGTAGTATAAGGAAAGTGGTTTCAATTCCCACCTCAAAACAGCAACAACGGCAACAAGAACAACAAGTGTCTCCTGAATGTGCGCCATTCTCGGTGACAGCAATGGTAATAAGGAATCTAATTCGATCGCACCACTGCACGTCTGTAATGACACTAATATCACTGTGTACGGATTTAATCTCAGTGTTCCTTCTCAATTAATTCCCTTGCTCTGCCTCCTGGAACAAGTTCCTTCTTCCTATCTGCTATTCACAACAAACCAGTCAGGAAGGGGTAGGCAGAGGAAATGGCTCCAGTAAGAGCAACACTTGACATTTTATAAGGTTATGGATAGAGAGATGTTGACCTGAGTGTGAGTGAGCAGCTGATATTTGTTTTGGAGAGAGAGAGAAAAGGAGAGTAAATAGTTACCTCGTGTCCTCTAAAATGCTGAGCCCTGTTCTAGGTTTCTAATGTATACTGTTGTCATTTAAACCTTAAAATAACCACAAGAAGTATTTATCATTAAAAAAGGAGACAACAGGCCCAAAGGGAGTAACTTGTGCTAGGCCCTGCATCAGCAAACCAAGATTTAAAACTTCAAGTGCATTTCAGTTTCCCAGGAATGTATCCTTTAAGCAGTCAACATGGAATTACCTGGTCAGCCCTAATGAGATAGTCTGCCCAACAGACCCCTTCAGTTCCCCTCAGAAGGATGACCTTCCTTGAAATAATGCCTGCTTTGCTAGCAATTTACTTTTTATCCACCCTCCTTCACACCTTTAAAAACTTCTCCTTTTCCTAAAGTGCTCATTGTACACGGCAGAATATGGTAGTTCGTTGATCTGTTAAGCACTGTGATGACTGTGCTTGGGAAGCACCAGTGTGGAGTACCTTTCAGTAATCCCATCTATAACACCTCTACAATGAGAACTCATTATTACATACTATTTTCACTTTGTAAACAGAAAAGCAAGGAGGAAAACTATATTCCCAAAGAAAATGGGTAATTTGCTATAAAGTAATAACATTAATCAGGATGTAACATCAATTGATTGAGTCATACATTAAGACTAGCATACAAAGAAAGATATTTTGGACAGAGACTGCCTACTACTCAGAGGTGTCTTCCCTCACCCACAAATCGTTGTAAAACAATGCAATATCCTCGATTCCTCTTCTTCCTTTCCACATAAGAATTCATCAGCACATTCTGTTGGTTCTTATCCTCAAGATATAACCAGAATTTTCACTGCATCCCTTCCCTCACGGCAACTGCATTTCACAGCTCCAGAGGATGTCATCTGCGTCTTAGTCTCCATGAAGTTTCCTGTTTCCACCATGCTCCATCCATGCACTTCCTCCTCTACCTCCCTAGACCAGGCTCCCACATCTTTTAACTTCCTGATTCAATCCTTGTTTTCCCACATTGTATTCTCCACAAAGCAGGTGCAGTGTCATGCTGATGCTCAAAATCCTCCAATGGCTTCTCATTCCACACAGAAAAATGTAAGTCCACTGTAGCCTGCAAGCCTCCACATTATTTGAAGTAGCCAACAAGATCACTTTCTAAACATGACAGGGGACAGGACTGAGGTGGGGACAGGAGGAACATGTGAGGGATTGGAATAGTCAGACACTGAGAGGAAGGGAAAGGGTATCTGACGGGTAAAAGGACTGATAGGGACCCCCAAGACCCAATTGAGATATGATACCATTAATTTCTGATAGTTCAAGTCTGTAGTGATCGTGCCATGAGGGTAAGATAAACAGAGAAAATGTTATGTTCTTGCTGCATAACAATTTTTCCCGAAACTTAATGACTTGAAACAATAAACATTATGTTTCTGTGTGTCAGCTGGGTAGTTCTGTTTTGGGCCAATTAAGTTGGATTAAATGGTGTAGGATGCTTTCTTTATTCACATACCCGATGGTTGTTCCGGAGAGACCTCAATTGGCTTACTTATTTGGCTTCAAATGATCTCTCATTCTCCAGCAGGCCAGTTCAGGTTTCTTAAGTTAGTGAGCTCAAGTGTTCTAAAGAGCAGAAAGAAAGCAAGCCCTGTATATGCCAGCACTTTTTCTAAGCCATTGCCCAAGTCCCAGATGCTAATGTCCCTTGACCAAAGCAAGTCTCATGAACAAGCCCAGAGTCGGTGTCAGTGCACAAGGTCATAGGCACAAAGGGGAATGAAAAAACTGGGGGCAATAGTACGATGGAATGTAGGTTGCATACTGATCTAGGCTTGGGGTTTTCAGGGCAGGGTCTGAGAAGGATAAGGCTGCAAGTAAGTACAGAGTTTTGGTGAGAAAACCATGGGCAGCAGCTGAGAAGGAAAAGAAATAAGATCAGGCAGTATTTACACACTGGGAGAACATGATGTTATTTTGAAACCCACAATAATTGTGTAGAAGGAGTCCCCAAAGCAACAAGCAATTCTGACACTATCTACTAGTAGGTCGTGTCAGTTCCCACGGGTTAAGGGCTCAGTTCTAGGAGACTGCTGCTCCCCTTCAGATGCCAATCTCAAGTCCTGGTTACCACCTGTGCTTCTGACAGATCAACCTTAGATCAGAGGTCCCAACGACCCCCCTCTTCTCTTTGGGTTCATTTAATTTGCTAGAGCCATTCACAGAACTCAGAGAAACATTTTACTTACCAGATTACTGGCCTATTATAAAAGGAGGTAACTCAGGAATAGCCAAATGGAAGAGATGCATACAGCAATTTATAGAGAAGGGGCATGGAGCTTCCAAGCCGTCTGAGAGCACTGCTCTCCCACATCTCCATGTGTTCACCAACCCAGAATTACAGCTCATTGGGCCTCCTGGGCTGCCCAGGAAGCCTAAAGCCAAAAGCTCAATTAAAAAAAAAAATCAAATAAAAAAAAAAAAGAAAGACACACACACACAAAACAAAGCTCAATTAAAGCCCGCAGGACTCTGGCAGTATATGCATATTCTTTCTAGAAGAGGATATCTTCATCCTAGGCCTCGAATGCAATGACCAGTAGACAAATATAACTAGGAACTCAAGGAAACTAATCTTTCATGCAGGAGAACCAGCACAAAAAATAGACAATAGACACAGTCTGGCAGAGACTTCAGATACTGGAACTATCATACAGTGACTGTAAAACAATCATGCTTACTAGGTTTAAATCTATATTGAATATGCCTGCAAAGAGTAAGAAACAACAGTAATATAAATGGGGAAAAAACTAAATGGAACTTTTAGAAATAAAAAAAACACAGTAATAAAAATTCCAAAAACATTGGATGGATGTAATAGATTAGTCGCAGATGAAAAAGAAAATTAATGAAATATTGACACCTTACTAGGTTTGATATATTCTGACATTTTTCTACACCATGGCATTCTATCTTAACTTTGAAATTTTCAGATGGTGGAGACCCAATAAACTGATTTTACACCCCCATGCTGTCTTTTTTTAAAATATAATTTAAACCGATGACTGCCCCATTTAATGTAAGTCTCACAGACATATATTTTTCAAAGTTTTTATTACAAAACAAAGTTGAGAATTGAAATACAAACTTCTGACAAATTCCTTGCATGCTGGTGTTGCTGGAATAAGCTAAATGGAGCTGACTTCATTAATCTCTCCTCTGAGGCTTTTTTACTCTCGGGTAGAAAGAGGAATCAGACCAGGAAGAAGGCAAGTTTGGTTTTTATTCTGGGGTATGTAACCTCGGAGTCTATAACATTTTCCATTGGGAAAGTTTTCAACTAGTGAACTGCCATCTATAAAGTAAACTTAGCCAAAGTTACTGTAAGTATAGAATGGAGTTTACTAGACTCAACATTATTCACTGATTTCTACTGGTCATTAGTTTTCACCAGACTCCAATTAGACAAGAAAAATAATGTCTACAGGGTTTTTCACAAAGCTGATTTATTTGAAAGGATTGACCTTTTGCAGCATTCACAGAAAAAAAAAAACTAATAAAAGGGTCAACCTTTTAGAGGATATGTTCTATATTTTTATTTTGGCAGTCAAAATAATTTAAAAAGGAAATGATGCTTATAGTAAATGGCAGTTGGTTTTTGTTTTATAATGTGGTTAAATTTAAAAAATAGTAGTCCTATTGGTTCCCATAATTATTTTGAAAATCTGTATTGATCCATGAAGTTCAAAAACTGGGACCAGCACTGATGTCATTTACCTCTTATTTGCATCCAACAAATATTCTGAGGACCTACTATGTGCTCAGAGATGGCGCACAAATATGAAGACTGCCCTGGATGCCCTTCCACTCACAGTGACCAACAGACAAGTTTAATCAGCAATTACTAAGAAGTTAAGCTGTACTAGGTGTCCTAGGAACCTGTTTGGGAGAATCAATCTCTTACTGAAAGAAATAAATCTGAGCTGTCTTGAAAAAGCACAGGTATCTGCCTGCTGCTGAGGGAAAAGGAATAAAGACAAGAGAAAACCATTTTGTTCAGAGAATCTGAAATTCTCTGGGTGGCTGGAGTTGGGGTACCTGGTGAAGGCTAAGATGTGGTGAGGGTGAAAAGAGATGAAGTGAGTGGGGCTTGATAATGGTTTTTTTAGTCTTGGCTAACGGCTTTGATTTTTTTTAAATTGTGGTTTAAAAAAAAAAAAAACACCTAACAGAAAATGTACCATCGTAATCACTTTAAGTGTACAGTTCAGAAGGGTTAAGAAAATCCATATTGTTGTAAAATAAGGACCTTGACACTATCCTGCAAGCAACTGAGACTAATGGAATTATTGAAGGATTTTAGGATAGGATTGGAGATTTAGGAAGATTGTTTTAGAAGGTGGGGGTGGTAGGAGGTGGGGGATGGAGGCTAGAAGAACTAGGATTATAGAAGGGGCCACAGGACACTTTGAGGGGAGTGTGGCTTGGTCATAGGGACTTTTGCACAGGGGAAGTTAGAGAAGGAACTCAGCATATCCCTGGCTGAGGTTCAAGCCTGCATGAGCCAGCTTTCCAGAAGCCAGTGGGCCACATCCAGCCAGGATATATTTTGTTAAACCCCTACAAGCAAAAAAAAAAAACCAAAAAAAAAAACCCAAAACCTGGATGAGTTGCAAAAACTGAACAATTTGATCTCACACAAAATAATTTCCAGCTTTTCTTGAAAAAAAAAAAAAAAAAAAGGAGATCAGTCCTGGCTGGTGTAGCTCAGAGGATTGAGCGTGGGCTGGGAACCAAAGGTTCCCCAATGGATTCCCAGTCAGGGCACATGCCTGGGTTGCGGGCCAGGTCCCCATGAGGGCCATGTGAGAGGCAACCATACATTGCTGTTTCTCTCCCTCTCTGTCTCCCTCCCTTCCCCTCTCTCTAAAAATAAATAAATAAAATCTTAAAAAAAAAAAGAGATCAAAATATCTGGGAACACTGGACCCAAGTCCCTCACGGAAACAATGAGCAGAGTTTACTTTAAAAAAACTATATATGAATGTATGAGAAGCATGTAGAAGAGTACACAAATCAGTGTACAGCTTGATGGATGTTCACAAAGCTAACATATCCCACTAACCAGCACCCTCATCAACAAGCAGAACATTACCAGCACCTCCGATGTCATATTTGTTTAATCTTACTACCAATCTTATGAGGTAGGTTATATTACTATCGCCACTTTAAGCACGGAGACACTGAAGCATAGACAGATCACAAGGCTTAATATTGTTGACAGTAGCATTTGAACCTGGATCTGATTCCAAATCCTGGAGAAGAAAAAGGTTTCCAGGTGAGATGTTGACTTCAGCTTTGAAAGACGTTGAGTGGGCATCTCCTTCCACGGAAACTTTCTTCCGCGTATCATAGCCACGGAAACCACCGGTAACCCGAAGCTTGCACTTCAGGCCGGCAGCGCCCGCGCCGGCGGTGGAACGCAACGTCTTAGCGACGAGTCTTCCCACACTTGAGGGCGCTGTCGGAGCCACAGCTGGGGGAGTGCCTTCCCGTTGTCGCGATATTCTCGAGGAGGGAGAAACGCAGGTCAAAGGTCACGTCGATGGCGCGCTCCGCCCCGTACGCGTAAGTTCTCGCGCGATTTCTACTTCCGCCCTTTTGGCTCTCTGAGCAGCACCATGGCGGTGGGCAAGAACAAGCGCCTGACGAAAGGTGGCAAAAAGGGAGCAAAAAAGAAAGTGTAAGTGGCGACTGTCGTGGCTCTCCGCTTTTCGGGGTCCTGCTGGGATCGGCGGGAGGGCCGTGGGCCTTGGTGTGGGCCGGATGGCGGGGATGCCAGTCGGATTGAGGTGGCCGTGCCTGGTTCGTAAACTCTGAACTGCGGTCTGGCAGATCTGGATGCTGAGTCGCAGCGGGCCGGCTGTCTTCCCCTTGGCCTTCTGGGCCTGTGCGCGTGACTTTGAGCTGGGTTGCCGCCGCGAATCGGCGGTGGCGTGTTGCGTGTTGTGGGCTCACGGGCCTTTTAAATGCCACAGATAATGGATGCCTCAAAGCTGGAGTGGAGGAAGGCACTCTTGTCCACCCGGGACCTCGCACCGCTCCTCTGCTTGGGCGGGTGGAACCGGGGAACTCCAAGTAGGCTCGCTTGAAGAAGCCCTGTAAAAGAGTCTGGGTTCCCTGGACGTGCCCTCCTGTACCAGGAAAGTTCAAGAGACCTGCATGTTATTGGGAGGTAGTGCTCTTTGCGTGGTGGGGAGTGCGCACGTTTGTGGCTTAACCGGGAGACGGACATAGTGTGGGAAGAGCTCGGTCTACATACGTGCCCGTGAGAGGTCTACATGCCAGTTAGCCTTGTAAAGTCATTAGAACGAGGAAAGTAAAAACGTCAGAGATTGTGTGACCTGCGATAAAACTGAAGCCTTTTTTTTTTTTTTTTAAATCCAGGGTTGATCCATTTTCTAAGAAAGATTGGTATGATGTGAAAGCACCAGCTATGTTTAATATAAGAAATATTGGAAAAACACTAGTCACAAGAACTCAAGGAACCAGTGAGTATCTTATTCTTGGTTTGTATTTTTCTTTAATTCAGACGTATGTATCTGAATGTATTGTATCTTGGTCTGCTGTTGGTCCTGTGCAGGAGACTAAGGAAATGTCAGCTCTTGGTTGCAGCTTTGGCCCCTTGGTGATTGTTTTGGGGACACTGGTGGAAGCAAGGTGGCCGGTTAACTTTCTGAGCTCAACTTTATGCATGAACAGTTATTGTTGTTGGCTTCACTTTGCTCATGTGGTTCCTAATGTTAATAAGACACCTGATTCTTGTTTTATAGAAATCGCATCGGATGGTCTGAAGGGCCGTGTTTTTGAAGTGAGCCTAGCTGACCTGCAGAATGATGAAGTTGCATTTAGAAAATTCAAGCTAATTACTGAGGATGTTCAGGGCAAAAACTGCCTGACTAATTTCCATGGCATGGATCTTACCCGTGACAAAATGTGCTCCATGGTCAAAAAATGGCAGGTGAGAATGAAAGTTCTTAGTGTCATGGTGCTATGGCATGCATGGCCAAAGTGTGATGTCACATCAGGGTATAATGTCAGCAAGGGGCATGTCATACAGTTCAGGTTTAGATAATCATTTTAAAACCTTGATATTTTTTTTGATAACTATTGAATGCTTACTCTGGAATTGACACTTGAACTTGAGCAATAGCAGGGAGCAAGCTATGATCTTCCTTTTTATTTAAATTCAGTTCAAAATTTATCACCGGGTTAGTTTTTTTGTTGCATAAATCAGTGTCTGATTGAGGAACATCTAGATTCAGGTTTGTAATTTTGCTTGTCTTCAGACTCTTTGGACCTCAAAAGCTAATGGACTTTATTTTTTATTTTATTTTTTTTTGCTAATGGATTTTAAACTGAACAGGTGGTTTGGGCTGGTCTTAATTACCTCTGGCACTAGAGAATAATATATAGAATATAGAGTAACAGCGTCTGGTGTGAAGTGGAAGTCTTGACTCCATTTCCCAATTGTATTCTCTTTGGCAAGAAACTTAAAGCTTGCTAAGCCATGAATTCTTTATCTTTAAAATGTGGGTAAGAGTGTCATCTCATGGAGTTAGGATGAAATCCATGTTTAGCACAGAGCTTGACACAGAAAGCATCTAGTAAACATTAGTGTGATGTAGGAAATAATTGTGTTGGTTCAGATGTGTCTGGCTAACCATCCGGTTTTAGGATACTTTGTGTAGTGAATGATGACAAAATGTTTTGGTTCCAGATGATTGACACTGATTATATAATTTCATTTATTATTTCTGACCTTCCCCTAAGGTTCTGTGGTTGCATTTCTGCGAATATTTTAAGGTCTTTTTGCTATAAATGTATTCATTTTTTCAGCCAAGGTATAAAACTTATAAAATGCAGAGGAGGAAATTGTTTTTATTGCTACCTAAGATAGTTTTTTATGTATTTTGGCCGTGAAATTGAATATTTGTCAGCATGGCCTTAGTTGGAACATAAATGATACTTAAAAGCATAAAAGCATATGTATTCAGTGTTAATACCCTTTCACCTGTTCGGAACACTTTTAAAAAAAAATTTTTTTTTTTAAAGATTTATTTATTTTTAGTGAGAGGAGAAGGGAGGGAGAAACAGCAATGTATGGTTGCCCCCCACCTGGCCCCCACTGGGGACCTGGCCCGCAACCCAGGCATGTGCCCTGACTGGGAATCGAACCGGGACCCTTTGGTTCCCAGCCCGCGCTCAATCCACTGAGCTACTCCAGCCAGGGCTGGAACACTTTTTATTAAGAGATGGAATAAATGTTGGCGCCCATATCGTAGTCTCATAGAACCTATTTTCATGTGTTGCAGAGTTGCCACTGATTGAGGGGAAGAATATTAAAGTGTTGTATTTGTAAAAAGTTGGGGGGTGGGCACTGTTGCCAGTGATGGTGGGGATAAAGGGGAGGAGGGAGGATTGTTTAGAGGATTTCTTTAATTGGATGTGAAGGATAGTAAGAATTTAGTAAGTTCACTTCAAGGAAGTTAATTCTGGAAATTTGATAATGTAATTTATATTATACTTTATGCATGATGAATACTTGACCTTTCCTTTTTTATGTTATATTGAGGAATAAAAATTTACAGTATTAAAACCTGTTATAGCTGCCATGGCTGGGTGGCTCAGTTGGTTGCCTCTGTACACCAAAAGGTTGCAGGTTTGATTCCTGGTTAGGTCACGGACAGATCCGATGTCTGTCTGTCTACCCCTGTCCCTCAAATCAGTCAAAAAAAAAGAAAAATCCTTGAATGAGGATTTAAAAAAAAACAACAACCCTGGTATAACTGACAGTATCTTTTTTTTCCCCCCACTAGACCATGATTGAAGCTCATGTTGATGTTAAGACTACCGATGGGTATTTGCTTCGTTTATTCTGTGTTGGTTTTACTAAAAAACGCAACAATCAGATTCGGAAGACCTCTTATGCTCAGCATCAACAGGTCCGCCAAATCCGGAAGAAGATGATGGAAATCATGACCCGAGAGGTGCAGACAAATGACTTGAAAGAAGTGGTCAATAAATTGTAAGAGTTTCTTTTCCCTATCACCACACAACCCTGAATCTGATTAACCCTCAGGTGAGGGAAGCATCTAAGACAAGGCGGAATCAGACCTGTGTTTAAATCCTGTGTGTGAAACCATCTAGCTACCTCCCTTGAAATGAAAGCATGCTAATTGCTGAGTAAATCTGATCTGGTTTTTGTCCTTGTTTGAATGAAACTCTCATGGCAGTGAGGTTGAGTAGGGAAAAATGTCCACAATCAGTAATGCATGGGAATAAGTGATGACAAAATGTTTCGGTCCCAAATGATGTCCAGTGATAAAATTTAACGTTTTTCTGATGTTCCCATGCAGCTGACTAGGAGAGAGGGTAATGGAAAAGGCAAAAGGCGTAGACTCAGAAGGCTCAGATGCTAACTTTGCTCTATAACCTAGCTGTACAGTTCAGATCATTTCACCTTCACCTGTAAAAGGACAGTAGTAGACTATTTTACATTGGGAGTTATGTGGATTAAATGAGGGGGATTTTCTGTGTATGTTTAATCTATTGTTACTGGTTTGCAGGATCCCAGATAGCATTGGGAAAGACATAGAAAAGGCCTGCCAATCTATTTATCCACTTCATGATGTCTTTGTTAGAAAAGTCAAAATGCTGAAGAAGCCCAAGTTTGAATGTAAGTAAAAATCACTGGATTCCTGGGGGGGGAATTGTGGTCAGATGCTTTTTTATTTTTATTTTTCGGTGTTTTTTGAGTGGACAGATACTGGCTTTTTTTTTCTGTCATGCTTACACAGTATTGAAGGACCACTGTTCAAAATATGGTACACCATAACTAACAATTTTATTCTTCCTTTTAGTGGGAAAACTCATGGAGCTTCATGGTGAAGGTAGCAGTTCTGGAAAAGCTACTGGGGATGAGACAGGCGCTAAAGTTGAACGAGCTGATGGATATGAGCCCCCAGTGCAAGAATCTGTTTAAATTCAGACACTTAATGCTGGCAAATAAAAAGGCCTATTTGTGATATTTTATTTCTAATCATTCTTTTAAAACAGTCTTATAGCTTGGTGAATCACATGCTCTGAATTGATAGTAACATGAACTTTTCTGTTCTGGATTTTATCTATTGCTCTGTGTAGCTGAGAAAGGGTAGTGATTATTATTATTATTTTTTAAAGATTTATTTTTTTATTTATTTTTAGAGAGAGGGGAAGGGAGGGAGAAAGAGAGGGAGAGAAACAGCAATGTATGGTTGCCTCCCACATGGCCCTCACGGGGACCCGGCCCGCAACCCAGGCATGTGCCCTGACTGGGAATCGAACCGGGACCCTCTGGTTCCCAGCCTGCGCTCAATCCACTGAGCTACACCAGCCAGGGCGGGTAGTGATTATTTAAGCTGTAGTGATCTGGAGGTGTTAAGAGATGGTTAATAAAAGGAAACCCTTTTTTAACATGGCTTAAAGTTTTTATAGTTTTTAAGCCATCTGGAAGACTTGTTGAAACACTGCAGGCCCTACCTCTGGAATTTCTGAAGTTGAATGTGATTCTGATACCCAGGGACCCCACTCAAAGAACCGCTATTGTAGACTGACTAATGGGAAGAGCCAATTGGCTTTTAGTTTTTTGTTTTTAAATACAAATCTCTTTCCTGTAGCTGTAAAATACCCCACTGTCTACCTGCACTGTGAAGCTGAACTTGGCTATAGAAACTGGTTTCTCATCTTAATAGATGGGCATTTAATGCAGCCCAATACCCAGTATTTACTCTTCTGCCCAGTCTGTTCTGTGCCCTTCCCTCTTTAGCCTTTTCTTACTTGCGCTCTGCTGATTCCTATTCCTTTCACCCTGCCATCTGGGCAAGGGTTCACATTTTCTGCCTTGTCACTGGGTGATTGGACATCCCATTTGAACACAGGACTTCCCTTCCTTCTGCCTAATCCAGCTAGTGGCTCCTGCAGTTCTTACTACCTCAAACCCCTTGCAGCAAAGCTGAGAGTTGACCACATTGTTTGTATTTACTTTCTTGAATCTGCTGCAGTTGGGGCTCCTTTCTCTCCCACACCCCTCTAAGGAAGCTGCTGTTGTCGGGATTACAGTTGGCCTTTGTTGCTAAGTCCAATAGTTCTGTTCTTGGCCTTTTTACATGACCTGTATTAGTGACATTTGACCCTTGATTTCCTCCTGTTCTTAACTGTCCTTCAAAGTCCCACAGAAGTTTTCCCCCAGATCACTGGTTATTCCTTTGCTAGTTTATCCTGAGACTTTAGTGTTGGAGAGCCCTAGGCTCAGTCCTTGGTCATTACCAGTACTCCCTGGGAAGTGACCTGTGCCCTTTTGAGGTACTACCACTTTCTGTATGTGGAGAAAATGGGTCATGAGATGCCTCCCTTACAGGTTTTTGGCTCATCTGTTGCCTCTAATTGAAGGTAACACCAAGGATTAGCAGATCAGTTTAAATTTACACAGGCTGTAATGACTAATAGTCTGGCCTTAGAATACATGAGGGTGATGCAGACCTAGTGCTCCCCCCACCTCTTGGCTTACTCAGTTTATGAACCTGGAGAGAATGAGGTCAATACCACAGGTTGGCTACATCTGCTATTGAACCTTGTGGATAGTGCCTGATGGGAGGAC
Organism: Micronycteris hirsuta; assembly: GCA_004026765.1. Lineage (NCBI taxonomy): Eukaryota > Metazoa > Chordata > Mammalia > Chiroptera > Phyllostomidae > Micronycteris > Micronycteris hirsuta. The sequence goes on along the minus strand of PVJI01005802.1, from coordinate 62,726 downwards.
CATATTCTCATAAAGATTCTAGTTTGTCCAAGAACATGTCATGCAGAGGAGTGAATTGTGAGGCAATCAGCTGTGGATCCTGCCTGCTCTTGGGGTGCCATGAATATGATTCTCTGCTCTTTATCTGGGCCATTTCTCAAGTGTCCTGGGAAACCTTGAGGGATGAGGTAATGTATCCCCCAGAAAAAGCAGCCTCGCTTCCACTTAGTGTCCTGCTGTTTAATGTAACCCAGTGTGATGGGCCCTTTGCATTACCATGTGGGATTGGGGGTCGGGGTGGGGGGGCATGGGAAACACAAATGAACATCAAGCTCTGACCATGGGTTTTGCAGGAAGGAAGTCATTTGACCCAGGAGTCTCGTGTCCTGCCAGTGTCCACTGAAACTGGCAGGCTAACTTTCAGCTACGGCCGTTTCTGGCACTCCCTCCCCAATTGCTCTGAAGCAGTATTTCAATATGTATCTCTAAAATGACTTCTTCAAATAATCATTAACACCTCCAAACTTATAATTCCTTCCTATAATTCCAGTCACACCACTTAAGGGTAATTCTCAACTGGACATAATGTAATAGGCAATACATGTGTGAAGACTAGGGTAGTTAATATTTGCTAAGACCATGAAGTGAATTTTAGAAATAACTTCAGGTGTCATTAGCTTTTAGAAGTCTGCAGTACTGTAATTGTTTTGTGTCAAAGTACAACCACAGTGGCTGAAACTAGTATTACAAATAGGAAAACAATGTTCATAAGGCTGTGGAGTAACTTGAACTCAATAGTGGAGTGTAAAATGGTACAACCACTATGGAAAACAGGTGGCTTTTTTTTTTTTTAAATAAAACACATTATCACCTAATTCTAGGATTTCTATATATGAAATCCTATGTGCACAAAGTCTAAGAATGTTCATGCCAGTCAATAACAGCTCAGTAAAACTGGGAAAAAAATCATTCACACTGGCTTTATTCATAATGGCTGAAAACTGGATAAGACCCCAAAAGAGAACAGATAAGTTAGTCCTGGCCCAAGTAGCTCAGTTAGAGCATCATCCTGATAGACCAAGGTTGGTTGACCTCCAGTATTGGCACATACAAGAAGCAACCAGTGAATGCATAAAATAAGTGGAACAACACATCAATGTTTTTCTCTCACTTTAAAATCAAATACAATGAAGAACAAATTGTGGTGTTTTCCTATGAAGTACCACTGAGTAATAAAGGGAATGAACTGTTGCACACACATTGGATAAATATTATTATATTTGAGCAAGGAAAGAGCAGATACTACATTACTCTATTTTTAAGAAGTTCCCAAACAGGCAAAATGAATCTATGGTGATAGAAATCAGAACAGTGATTGCTCTGCAGGGGGTGGGGTATGAGAGGAGGAAGTAACTGACTGCAGAGGTATGAGGAGCTTTCTAGGGTGATGAAAATGTTCTATATATTTATTGATGACTATATAAGTACAGATAATTCTCAAAACTTAGAATTGTATACTTACTTATCTGCATTTTATGCAAGTCATTCCCCAATTTTAAAAAAATGTGGTTCTGGCAGCTAGGTTATGGACTTGTTTCATCTTTGTTTCTCTACTAATTAGGGATATGCTTTCCACACGATGAACTTATCCCTTCTTACCTATCCAAGTTTGGACCAAACCTAGATACACTTTTTCTGTCGTGGGCTTCCTGGTTGTCATGGTATTCAGGACATTGGCTCTGCAGATAGTTCTGCATGGTGGTCTAGGCAACACCTCCGGGAATCACGTGGCCAGATCTGAATATGATGTCCAACATTCCAGAGGTCAGGGTCAGTATTACTGCCATCTATGGCCTGCTGGTAGTGATCCTCATTGCCAAATCCTAAAGAAGAAAATCTCACTTTCTGAAGGTTGAGTGACTTGGCTGCTGGCTTTGTGGGGATGTCAGTGTGCAGCTCTCTGCTCAGCAAGGATCCTGATTCTCATCTTCCCTGAGGTACTCAGCTATGGCTTTATCATTACCCTTATTCTCTTTGTAAAGCAGCCCGTCCCTGTGTCCATCAAATACAGGGTCTGGCACAAATAACACCCCTCTTTTATTACAAAATCATAAGCATGTAATTATGTAACATAACAATGTCACACTCAAGCACCCTATATGACATTTTAGGTGAAATGTTCAAATTAAAACTATAAATTATTACACCCATATTATTACCCTACCAACCACACTCAAGCAGGCATTACTTCTGCCGGATCCTGTAGCCTATGACCCAGAGGCCAGCCATTCGCATCCACCAGGAACAGCCCAACACACCTGAGTAGGGGCAGTCATCCCACTTGGTAATTAGTCTTATAGACGCACAGTGTCTTAGTGTCCTATTTTCTTTTGGTCTCTGACCTTGACCCCAACTTCCTTATTGCAGTGGACAACTAGGCCTTCCCATAGCCCCACCAGGCCCCTGGACCAGCAAAGATGCAGACCTCTGCCTGCTCCCCCACACTCATCTTCCCTAGGGTGCTCTGTATATACAAATGAGTTGGATAATGTTTTCAATCACTGTATATTTTTAATAGCTTTGATATTTTGTCTATTTAAGAAGACAACACTGTCTCCCTAGAATAGTCTCAGGTATAGTACTGCACTGTAGGCTTAGCCACAGGCTCCGAGGCTCTGAGGCTCTGCGGCAGTAACAACTCTGCTCTTCAGCTGTCCGCCAGCTGGGGGCCAGGGGAACAATGTGGTGGGCATGAGTGATCCTTTGAGTCAGGGCTCTATCCAATATAAAACTTGCGATATGATTGGAGAAATAAATGTAGTCGTTTCTTTCATTTTAATTATAAAGAAGAACGAAACATGGGCCAATATTTTGGTATGAAGATTGTCAGTTAATTTCTGTTAAAACAGGATAGACAACTGGTAGATAATTGTCCTTTCTGAATTATGAATTTGAATATTTATCCTGATAAATTTTTCACTGAGTTATTGCCTAGTTCGCAGAATTTAAAGATAAACAACAGTCCATGGTGTGCATATAATTATGGTTCATTTTTTAAAACCCAGAATGTGTCCCAGACTCTGAAATAAAAATTCATTAGCTTAACAGTGCTTGAGTTAATCTATTATACTCCAACATGCTAAGCAGTGTTTCGTGCTATAGGTGTATCGAAACCTAGGTTTAGGATTGCTCCTCTGTTACAGAGAGCAGAGCCCTATAAACACACCTCAAGATCTGATGTTCCAAGAATTCAAATGTTCCCCATTAAACAGAAAAAGAAATCCCTATTAATGGATCAATTCATATTTGAGTTTCTAGGTAACATCAATATAAACTGTCTACATAAAACTGAGAAGCTGAGCAGGATTGTTCTTCGAAGAAATTCAAGGCTTTAATTTACTCACTGTAACTTGTTCTATTTCTATCATATGTAAGAAGTTACAACTTTTACAGGCCAATAAAACAGATCAAGTACAAACAGATCAAATAAACAGATCAAGTATACTTGTTTAACTGCTAAAGGGAAACGTACCACTTCAGCACAACAAATGGAAAAATTACTGAATTGGGAATCAGTAGAACTAGGCTTTGCTTTAGGTTCCGCCATACCTGTATGGCCTTAGGCAAATCATTTAACCTCTGCAGGTTGAGCTCTGGTCTGCAGACTCCTCTGTGGTGTAACAGGATGAACTTGCCATTAGGTGAAAGGCCCCTAGATGGTGCTGTTGTTCTGAGATAGGCTTTGTATTTTTTTTTCCCTCTATAATTACAGTGAAGTAAAAAGGCTTAGGTTAGAAAATGATTTCCTATTAGTTCTGGAAAACTCACTGTTAAGAGTTCATTCAATGGCATTCAAAATGGCATTGAATTTTGAGTCATCTGTAGGACCCATATGCATTTGACATTAATTAAAAGGAATAAACCAATACATTATAACAAATATCTTCTTATAATATGTCCATATATTCATCAGTATTTCCATAGGTATATTTACCTAAACTTAAGAAACTGAATAAAAACTAGAGAATTAGTGTTAAGAATATCTGTATTAAGCCCTGGCTGGTGTAGCTCAGTGGATTGAGCGCGGGCTGCAAACCAGAGGGTCGCCGGTTCAATTCCCGGTCAGGGCACATGCCTGGGTTGCAGGCCAGGTCCCCAGTGGGGGCCACATGAGATGCAACCACACATTGATGTTTCTCCCCATCTCTTTCTCCCTCCATTCCCTTCTTTCTAAAAATAAATAAAAAATCTTAAAAAAAAAAGAATATCTGTATTAAAGACTCTATGGAAAAAGGATATATATTTTTTAAATACCAGTTCTAACAACACATTTTGATAAATGCACTGGTATTTCATTTGGAATGTTTCAGACTGTATTCAAAACCTGTGTCTTCCATGAGCACAATGAAAGGTATATTACATTATCCCTCCAGCCATGTAAACATGGGCATCTTTTAATAAAATCCTGCTGTTTTTTAGTGTTCAAAGGGGGTAATCAAAATGGTAAGAATACTATACTGACTTATCTAGTTTGAATTAAAAAAAAAAGAAAAAAAAAAAGGATTTGGAGATTCTATTTTGAGGAGGTTTGGATGAACAATACCAGGTTTTCTCCTAAAACTCCTGAAAAGAAAAACAATACATTCCAATTTTTTCCCTATGAATTCACAGACTATAAAAATTATGCTCAATCAACATACAAAACAAGAAAGTACCTATGAAAACCCATACCGAGCTACATTTTTTTCTTCTTATCAGTTAAGTAGGTAATAAATGACAAGCAAAAAATGTAGCATGATGAAGTGAAATGACATAAAAACTGCAAATTGTTTCAATAAAGATTTTTGTCAACAAATTAAAGAGGAAAGATATTAGATCTCAGTGGATCCAAGGTGGTATCACTACATGTGTAAGTTATCCATCCATCCATCCATCCATCCATGCAACCAACCTTTACTGAGACTATATTGAGCAAAGGGCTGGAGTTATAAAGAAAAGATACCATTTCCATCCTCAAAAAACTCAGTCTGGTATGAGAAAATGACTGAAAAGTTCAGTTCAGTTTATTATAATGTAAAATAGATGTACAACTATTGCACTTATCATTCTGCTGACAGAAGGCTAAAATTTCAGAGGATATTTTTCTCCAATAAAGCTAAGCTTTCATGATCTTTAATATGTTAAGATTACACAGGCAAAGAAATATACATCATGTCCTATTTCAGATACACACCCTACTTCCTATTATACAACTTGCTGCAAATGGGAATTTAATTGGAATAGGGCTTTAAGTCATCCACTTCTTACATTACTCGAGTAAAATTTGATAAGAGTTTTCTTTATATTATCTTCTTTACCCAAAACACGTAGTAAAAGCAGCCCTGTTATCAATAATAACCATATAGCTGGTTCAATCAAAGATGAAGTAAAAAAAAAAAAAAAGATGAAGTAAATAACTCCCCCCATTTCGTGTTCACATAATGGATCAACCACTGGCTGCCTAATTTTTTGGACAATGAGAAACAGTAACAAACACTAAAAAGCGGCCCAGTATATGAAACTCTTCTGAAAAATAGAAGAAAGTCATGAACATTGTTGGGAAAGTGTTATACATTTCCAGTGAAATTCTGTTCCATTGATCTGTTTGGAAGATTGTCTTCAACCTATTTGGCTTTAGCCCATAAACTGTAATTGATTTAGTCCTAAAAGAACCACTTTTATCTTACGCCTGGCATGCATAACAATGGATACAGCAGGAAAGTGTTCTTTTATTTACTCTAATATAGGGATGAGCTGGGGAAAAAAACAAAAAAAACATCAGCCTTCAGTCTTCTCAAATTGTTTTTCATTCTGATTATACTGGGAAGAAATGAGCTTTGGGGGCTTGGCACTGTTTCCATCTTAACAGTTGCTCTGTGTTCTGAGATGTATGTGATTCATAATGCACCACTATAAGACACAGCTTTTCTGTATTACTGGGGTGACACAAAGAAAATGAATTTTTCTTTGGGTACCAGTAATTGTCAAAAGAATGATTGCAGAATCAGAAAGTGTGCTTTATAACAACCCTGTTAATATAAAGTATAAACGGAGGAAAGAAGTAAGTAGGACATGTATGTGGAAGGGTTAGTCATATTAGCAAGGTATCTCAGGACAGTTTTGGTTCTTTTGACTAGGATGCATCAAATTTCAACCCCCTTCAAATCCTTAGACAAAGGGAAAACACTTATTAACACAAGTAGCATTTGGTGAGCATGAACTGATTCACCACATTCTTACAAAGGCTCCAACTAGTGAATAGACTACCTGCTCCTGAAACAAGGGTTTGCCCTAGTAAATAAGGATAACACACTCAAGCTGTTAGAATCAATTTGAATATCAGAAATGAAATGTATCAAATGTCCTCTTTTTAAACAAAAGTAAAAAAAATAAAGAAGCATGGTTAATTGACTCGTGCTGATGAAAATAGATGTCCAAACGCAACTTTTGCTGGAAGCCTCCCTGTGCGGCTGTCACCAGGCACTTTCCTGGGGGAAGTACCTGCCTTGCTAATCCTGCTTGATGTTTTCCTCTGTAGAATGCTTGCTCATGGGTTTTCACGTGCATATTTCTACTGTGAGCGAAAGCTAACTGCAAAATCTAGACATTCTCTCCTTTCAGATAATTCTAGTGTACCATGGACAGCATAGATATTTCTTTCAGTTTAAAAAAATAGTGCAAAAACAAAAACAAACAACAAAACACCATATCTGATAGTCAAAGTGATAGTTCAAGTGAGTTCTTGTGCCAAGGAACACAGTCAAGCTTCACCTTTAGCTGACTTGTAAAACCTGAACGTAGTTTTTGGGAAATATTCCAGATTTCCCCATTAGTTCTCCACTCATCCAGTCATCATCTACAGATTCCAGCTCCATTATTATATCTCCAGCCTGTAAGAAGACAGAATTGGAAATAATTATTAGTTTCCGTTAAGTATAAGCATGGTGGGCAGCCAATCTCGAGAGACGTGTATAGACTTCTCTTTGTTTCACTTGTTTATCATGCTTTGCTGAGAGGATTACAGGATGCACCACAAAGATAATCTGCACACAACCATGCCATTTGTGTGCCTTTCCCCTCAGAGCCCACCCTTGTTGCACTGTTATTTCCCTGCTTGTATTTTGTGCCCCTCCAATTCACTTCTAATGTAAATTCTTCTTAAATAAATAGTGCAGCTATCATACATATGTATGTGTACATATGCACACACTCCCCCCACCCACTCCCCCATCTTACAACAATTTTTTGAGTACCTGCTGCGCCCCAGACTCTGTTGTTCTAAGCATTATGAACACAGCAGGGACTGAAAGCCCCATTCTAGGGTGGGGAGACAAACAAATAAGCTGGCAGAGGAGGAAAGTGTGGGGTTGGTGGCCACCTCCTTAGGGCAGTCAGGGAAGGCCTCACTGAAGGTGACATTTAAGCAAAGACCTGGAGATGAGTGAGCCATGTGCTTACTGTATGACTTGTCCTATTTTATGTACTTTACAGGAATTAACTCATATAAACAACACTGGAGTCCTAAAAGTAGATGCTATTATTATCTCCATTTTAGAAAGATATTTGTATAGATTTCCTTATTTTAAAGAAAAGGAAATTTAAGCACAGAGAGAATAAATAATTTGCTCAGCGTTGCATGTGTAGTGGTATGTAGAGACAGGATTCAAATCTAGTGCGATTTCTGGGCCCGTGTTGCAAACCATCAGGCCACATGGCCATCACACGTCCTAGCAGACCTCTTCAACGAGAAAGGCTCTGACTGTAACTGCTGTTTTGCAATACCTTGAGCATTTCGTACTGCACATTTTTTCTTCCACATAATGGTATTCTCCACCATTTGCTTTATTCCATCCTCCCTGGCCTCAATATCAAAATCTGCATTCTTTCCTCTCTGAAAGAGCTGCCCCCCGACTCAGAACACACTGGTTTACCCGCATCAGGACAGTAACAGGGACTGTGTATCTATTCATGTGTGAGTTATAACTGCCTAACAGATGACATGACTTTTGAAATTATCTCCTGAAACTATTTTGTTCTTTATTTTCTAACTATTTCTTAGAATCTGGGTTTAAGATTCTATAATGGTCCAAAACTACCCTGGCTACTTTAAAGAATATCTTTATCAAGCTGAATGGATTTATTTTAGCCCTGGTACGCAGCCCTCTGGAAAAATAGTTTGATTTAAGGCCTTTCTTTATGGAAAATGAACAAGAAAAATGCTTACTATCGAATGTCATGAATTGACTGTTAAAATCTGTAAAACTTCTGGCTATTCAAAGTTTCTGTTATAAATAAGTTCCTTCTGGTCCCTAAATTACAACATAATGGCTGATTGAACTATTTTCCTTAGCTCTGTTCCATATGTACATGGTATGTTAGTTTTCTGAGGGCTAGAACAATAAAAAAAAGTTTTATCTACTAATATTCTGTGGGTATTTAATAAAATATTAATGATCAACAATACTGAAGGCAGTAAAGAACCTCTTAACTAAAAGCTCTAAAACTGTATCTTGCTCATAGTCAGTCATTTGTAAAATGATGATGACCTAATTTTCTGAAAGATACTGTGAATTGTTATTTATATTGCCATAACTTAAGCGAAGGCCAAAATAACACCAAAAAAGTTTAAATCCAGATTGTTCACTTGAAGTAACACTCTATGTAACGATAAAAAGAATAAATTAGGAGCTACTGACTGTAAAGACTAAAAAGGACTGGGGGAACAGTTTCCAAACATCTGGATTTTAAGAACCAAGAAATTTTAGAAAAGAAGGAAGGAAGGAAGAGAGGAAGGAAGGGAGGGAGGAAAGAAGGGAGGAAGGGAGGGAGGGAGGGAGGGAGAGAGGGAGGGAGAGAGGAAAAGAAAGGAAAGAGATATAGGATTTCCAAATTATAATTTTGCATAGGAAATATCTATCATTTACTAACGGCATTTTGTAATAGAAATGACATTTTAATATAAAAAAGATGAAAGAAATTTTTGGAAGAAAGGAAAACCCCATCACAAAAGAGGAAAGTTAGCAACCTTATAACTGACCTTATCTCAGCATGCCCCCTTGACCCCGTGACTCCCCAGCCTGCACACACCCAGTGTGGCCCTGGCTTCCTCATTTTGTTGTCGACGGTGGAAACCTTGCTTGGGCTCCCACTGTTTTAAGACTCATCTTGTTCAATCACTCCTTGATGCTTTCATTCTTTCTATGGCATCCTGGCTCTGACTAAGCATGTCCAATGATGGAGAATTTACCACTGTCTGACACAGGCTCTTCTGAGAGCAATGAGAGACCAAACCTGCCTTCCTTGCTCTGGCCCAGTCCCAAAGTACTATACCAAGGGGGCTTTCTTCTGACTATGGTCCAACTATGCACTGGGGAAACAGGATCATGAAAATATTTTGTTCTCACTGAAAAAGAAAAAAAAAAGGCACTCCTTTGATGAGGATAGATTAAGTAGCTTAAACTTTTGGGATGATTTCCTAGTCAGTGTCTTTCTGAACAAGAGTTCAGTGTCTTATGAGGCCCTGCTGCAGTAGGTACCAACTGATTTCTCCATTGATTCACAGACGTGACAATAGCAGGCTATAAGACCACGTGGAGAATCATCCTTTACTGGGGCTACAAACGAAAACTCCAATATTACTGAGATCTGATGTTATAAGGCCTAGGCATTAGGAATTCGTTTGGGGACTGTGGGGCTATCAAGCAAATAGGGTTTTCTTTGCGTACCTAAACACCTTGCTGATGATTTATATTTGCCGTACTCACTGTCTCTAATCTTGTTCTTTAGATTTAGGGTATGCAAATGGTCAGTAGGCCACCTAAATGTTTCACCCTTCAGTGAAAGACATTTCATAATTTACAGCTGCTAAATACAGGTACCAAAGCAAACCAAACGAAAGCCACGTTCTTACCTTGAAGGAAAGCTCATCTTCATTCTCCCCATGGAAATCATACAAGGCTTTGGCCTTCCTCCCCGCCTTCAGTGCTAAAGGAGACACGCTTTTTGCCTCAGCTGTGAAAATACACGAAAAAATACAAAGACGCCGGACTGAAACACAAACACTTTAAATGAAGCCCCCTGTCATCCTGTCATTCCCAGGACAGAATTTTTTCTTTTTTTCTTTTTTAAAGATTTTATTTATTTTTAGAGAGAGGGGAAGGGAGGGAGAAAGAGAGGGAAAGAAACAGCAATGTATGGTTGCCTCTCACATGGCCCTCACTGGGGACCTGGCCTGCAACCCAGGCAGGTGCCCTGACCGGGAATTGAACCAGCGACCCTTTGGTTCCCAGCCAGCACTCAATCCACTGAGCTACACCAGCCAGGGCTATTTTTTCTTTTCTTTTTCTTTTCTTTTTTTTTTTTTTTTTTTTTTTTTTTTTTTTTTTTTTTTTTTTTTTTTTTTAAATTTTATTTATTTATTTTTAGACAGAAGGGAAGGAAGAGAGAAAGACAGGGAGAGAAACATCAATGTGTGGTTGCCTCCCATGTGGTCCCCACTGGGGACCTGGCCCGCAACCCAGGCATGTGCCCTGACTGGGACTCGAACCAGCGACCCTTTGGTTCACAGCTGGCACTCAATCCACTGAGCTACATCAGCCAGGGCTCTTTATCTTTTCTTTTTTTTTATTTTTATTTTTTCCATTTAGTCCTTTTATACCCTCCCTACCCCCCACCCCAACCGGACAGAATACTTTCAATTAATTTTGAATTTATTTAACTTGCAAAGATTAAGGATGTTTTCTTAGCAGAAAAAAATTATAGAAAATATAGTTAGACAAAATTGGCCATTACCAAGTGAAGACATTTTTATCTTTTTCTCCCTGTAACTCTTAACAAAGTATATGAGTATAAAGAGAGTTTACAAAACTTTACGTATCAACCCTTTGAAATGTAGGCAGACAATTTAAACTGAGCATGGCCAGAGGGAAAAGAAATATGGACCGGTTTAAAGGCCTTGGGCTCCCATTAGAGAGTAAGAGTCACCTGCTGTCGTTGCCACACCAGGGCAGGGCCGCACAAAGACTGCTGGGAAGATCCCCTCCCTGTCACGCAGCCTGCCCTTGTACCAGTCGCAGTCCAGACGCTCGAGGATCAGGATCCGGTCTCCCCGCCTGAAGGGTAAGTCGTCACTGGTCTCCGCCGTGAAACTGTAAACAGCTTCACACCATTCTCCAGAAAGACCATTATCCTGTTACAAGTCATAAGTTTGATAAGAAATGTGAGATTTTATTTAAAATTGATTTCTACAAAGCTTAAAAAATGGTGGGAAAAAAGCTAAGGTGTCATAAGATTTCAAAGCCTGAAACCTTCTTAAAATCACCCAACACTTTATATTGCCATCAATATTCAGAAGTAAAAATTTCTAGTAACTTTTTATCATAAAATATGATAATTTTTATGATGTGATACAATTTGTGGGTTTTCTGCTTTTAAGGGATATATAATACTTAAGCAAAACTTTTTTTCTAGCCCTGACCGGTGTGGCTCAGTGGGTTAGGCATTGTTCTGAAAACTGAAAGGTCACCAGTCCGATTCCCAGTCAGGGCACATGCCTGGGTTGCTGGCCAGGCCCCTGGCTAGGGACATTTGAGAGGCAACCAATCAATGTTTCTCTCTCACACATTGATGTTTCTTTCCCTGTCCTCTTCCCTCCCTCCCTTTCCATCTCTTTAATAAATAAATAAATAAGTCTTTAAAAATATATATAAAAAAACCTTTTTTCTAATTATTATCAATGACATTAGTTATATGTTAAAAATTAGGTAAAAGCATACAATATTTATGTATAGTATTTATGACACTATGAAAAATTCTAGTAAGGCATATAATTTCCAGTGAAATCTTTTAAATTATTACGGATCAGAATGAGCAGTTGGTCTTTACTTGATACAGAAGCTATCAGATTCCATGACATAGTACTTCATTAATTCACACTTTTAATTCTACGAGGCACAGTTAGCTCTAAGGCTGGCAGAATAACCACCCAAGTGTGGTGGGCTAGTATGACAGACTGCGGACAAGAATGCTTTTACCCCAAACACATTAGAGGGAGGTGTTGCTCTATGAACAGGCATCTCTGTCCGGATGCAATCCCTCTGTTAAGAAGCTCAAGCAGGGAGAAGAGGAAGGCCTGGGTTCCAGATCCAGTTTTACCTCTTCCTAGGGGACACTGGGCAAGATGCTTCTTTTCTCTAGGCCTTGGCTTCACCTTCGTGTTGCCGTGGGGATTAAATGAGGACTCATGTAGAACACTTAGCACAGTGCAGGGCACATCCTAAGTTCTCAACAACTGATGGCTTGTAAAACAAAGGAGAAAACAAGCAAACCAAACCCCCTAACCTGAGCCCTCTTGCTCCTGCGTTACCAGAGACAACCCTACATCTCTTGGCACTTATCACTCCCAAGAAATGTAGGCAACCAGGTGTGCATTTCCTTTTGGAGCACTTCTGTCACTTTCTTTCTTATTTGACTTGATCCGTAGGTGGGGACAAAAGAACTGAGAGATACACAGTCCAATTACCAGTGACATTTTGGTAAACGATGATCCCATCAGGCCTCACACTTTTAACACATCACAAAAAACAATAGAAGTCACTCACATTCCTATTCTGTTTGAACACTTCTGAAGTCACATTATATAGTAAGTAAAAATTTTTTAATTGGTTTTATTTGTGGATTCATTGGGTGATTCTCATATGTACCCTAACCGGGGATTGAACCCACAATCCTGGCATATTAGGACGATATTCTTAACTGAGTTACCTTGCTGGAGCTAGTATGTCAAAATTTTACTCATTTTTTCTATCTCCCATTATAAAAATAATACAAATGATCCTAAATATTTGATAAGTTTGGAAATGTATGAAGAAGTGGGAAAAAACCCCACCCACCTATAATCTTACCATTTAGGGGCAAGAGAATATTAACAAGTTAAATATATTTCCTTCTAGTCTTTTTATGCTGTATATTCAATTTCCTATTAACATTTTATTCCCATTACATTTATTTTATAAATCTAGCCTTTCATGGCCTTAGAAGTTTCTACCAATAGTGATCATATTTAAGTTGTTTTCCATTTTTTTCCTATTATAATAACATGACTATGTTTGTGGCCCAAAGCTTCTTTTTCATCCTACTTGTAGGGTAAATAGTAATAATAATCATTTGTACTTTCTTGTTTTTAACACTCGTATAATTACTTGTTCAGTGTTGAGTTGTATTGAATCTCTGTTCATTAGATTAAGTTAAATGGTATTTTATTGTTGCTTTACAACACATTTTGATGACTAGTAAGGTTAAATATTTTTTAATATCAGCCACTTACACTATCTCTTTATGTCTTTTATTTTCTAATCATGTCTCTGTATTATTTCTATCAGGGTTTGCATGTCTTTCTAATCTAACTGTATGGGTTCTAGATGCAATAAAGTTATTAACCCTCTAAGTACAGGGGTGGGCAAACGTAGGTTTACAGTTGTAATACAAATAAATAATACAATAATAAATAATAATACAAGAATAAACTCTGTTTTTGGGTACTCACAACTGTAAACCTGTATTTGCTCACCCCTGTATTCATGTCAAACATTTACTATGTGAATTGAAAAATTATTTCATAACATTTTCTCTTGATAATTATGATTTTAATATTCTTCCCAGAGTTGAAACCTGGCTTTCATTACAGTTATCTATTTAAGCAGCCTACCTGAGAATTTGCTCCAGAATCTTCTTTTTTGATCTTCGGTGGTACCTTTGTGCCTACATTTAAAAAAAAGTCAAAACTTCAGATAAAAAGACCATATAGTATTGAAGGAAAACTGTAGGGGAGAGTAAAGAGTCTGGGGTTCCAGACCAGCCTCATCATGTACTGGCTATCTACCTCTGACCAGGCCCTACCCTCTCTGGGCCCTTTCCCTTTACTGTGAAGTGAAGGAGGACACCGTTAATTATACTCTATAGCCCATTTCCGTTCAAAAGTCTATGATTCTTCGTCTGCCATTTCTGATATCGAGCTATTGCTAATTACCTAAAACACCCACACCAGGTCTCTGAGAGATTACCACAATAACAACGATGCCACACAAGTGACCATTTAAAAATACCTTTTATAATAATGCAATATGGATTATTATGCAGCTTAAGTATTATATTGTTATTTGGCTCATTTGAATTAGGACAGAACATCATCAAAAACAATATTCTCTACACTCACTTAAAACATCTGTACCAGAGGTGGGATGATCCTCGAGGAGTTCCACAAAGTTCAGGGGGAAAATCCCAGTTCTGTCTTGAAGCTCTCCTCTGGCCCATTCTTCACTCACATACTCTTTAAGAATAATAATTTCTCCCTCCGAGAAACTTAACTCATCCTTCTGGTCTCCAATATACTCAAACCGTGCAACACATCTTGGACCTCTGAACAGAGATTACATTTATGGGTTAAACAAGAGAGTACTGATTTCTAAAATGCTTTAAAGCCTTCATTCAGTCCTTCAATACATATTCTGTGTTTACTATGAAACAAGGTATACTAGGCATAATTTAAACTTTTCTATGAGAAAAAATAAGCTACATTTCTAAATGATAGGCCTTACTTTTTAGATATGAACCTGTGTTCACTCAGAGAGGCTAAAGGCAATGTCACAGAAACGTCCCTAAGCTGGTGGTCAATTCACACTGCCATGGCTCATGATCACTTTTACTGCATCACAGAATCTCTCCAGTCACCATGTCTTTGTATTCTTGGACCATGGTAAATCCATGGCTTAGCCTGAACCCCGAGTTTAGGAGTGCTAACCATGAGAATCTCAGGGCAAGACATCAGACTTTCGTGACAGAATGCAACGGGCATCAGCCAGGCAGAGTCCATGCTCAGTATATGTTGAATCAATCATCTCGCTATAGATGAATGGTCTTCAAAACTAGAAGGTTTGAAGAAAACAGAAACTCCTCATACTATCACACTTAATCTCATAACTAACACTGTTGCTTTAAAGATAATCTTTTAATCTCCTTTAAAAAGCCTTTATTTATGAGAATTACAATAGAATAATCCTTAAATGAGCTCCAATTTTGATTTAAAAGAAGATAAAGGCAGACAAAAACTGTGTCTCTAGTAGGCATGATTTAATACCAAACCTTCCATTTGAGGCTTTAGAAAGGAAGTTTCAACAGCAACAGGCTAAGGAGATGCAATTGCCTAAGGATAAAAGGTTGGTACTTGCTCCAATCAAATACTGATTTAAGTCAGAATCTAAGACAGATTTAAGAATGGATCCACGGCTGTGAAAGCCCACTTCAACTTTGACCTGCTGACACATTAAACACAACTTAGAAATAGGAGAAAAACTGAACGTGAAATAGAATTCAACTACTGTGGCATCAGAAGTTTTCTTATTTGTGGTAACCTTTGCATTTATTTTCTGAAGTCCTCTGGGAGCATCTCCTTGTATCTGACCTATTCAAAGACAGCTGTACAGTCTTGAGCAGATAGTGAATTCTATTATTTTGCTCATTTAACTGGAAGATGAAGTTGCACTGTGGCAGTATTTTAATCACAGAGGAGTTACAATGATGCATAAAAGGATACATAAATTCATGAAAAGGTCTTCAGACATAAAGGAAGACCCCTCCAACTTAACTCTTCCTTTACTTTCTTCTAGTTCGCTTAAAAACAAAACAATACAAAATGTCCAGCAGTTTTTGTAGGGTTCCTATTTTCTGACAAAAGTTCTGAACTTTCTAAAAATGTGTTGACAGATAAACACCAGAAGCCCCAAATACAATACACAGGACGACAAGGCCAGCTCCGCTTAAGCTGAGGCCAGGCAGTGGGAGGCACCGAGGTAGCCTCTCCGGTGCTGTCTCTGTGTCCTGTATAAAGATGAGGAGTTGTTGAGGTCAGCTTGGGTCAGCATGCTGGACTTTCATTAGCATTTTACTCCACTACAGCTTTTAAACAAGTTTTCCTCATAATGAAAAAGAAACATTGGGAATCAGTAATCACACATCTGAAGTGTTTAGGCTCTGTATTATGATATAAATGCTCACCTCCTTTGCATTTTGTACAAAAGAACACAAATAAAACTTACTTATTAACACAATGAGATGAAACTGATTCTCTTTTCCTATTTCCTCCTTCTGGAACATCAACCTAATAAAGAAAATCAGAACAACAATTGTATTTTTTCAGATTTTAGTAAGATGAATTTAAGGCTAGGTAATTAGGAAATACATGATCAAAATTAACCAGTTTAGATAGGGGTTTAATTGATTAAGTGGTACCATGGGTGCTAAAGGTCAGAAATTCAGAATTTGGGTTTTGAAAAGTATATATATATCCTATGATGCAGCTTTCTTTGAATAGCCAATCAATCCTTTTCTTATTTGCAGGAATAAGCACATTAATATCATTACTGCTGACTGAGTTTTCTCTTTCCCATATCCTGCAAGTTAAGAATGTCATATGGGGAGGACTTGAGATAGAGGTTAGGCATCAGCCATCTGGGCACCCCTACCACACTGACTCAAAGTGTGGGTAGAATTCTGCAATACTTTCCTGAGCCCAAAATAAAACATTTAACCAAACTTGTGGATTCTCTCCATTTTCATAACTCTAGAACACTTTTTTCCCCATCAGTACGAACAGGCAGGGGAAAAAAGGAATTGGTACTCAGTGAGCATCTACTAAGTTGCAAGCACTTTACCGAACACCTCATTTAGAAGGCTCAGTGAAGCTACGCTGTAATAAAATATTTGACTATAATGTATTCAGTCTGAAAACTACTGAAGGCTTTGAGGTCTATATTAAATAAGTCAGTGCCCTTCTTGATGAATTTTAGAAGCTCAAAGTTTCAAAACAATTTTTTAAACTTACAGGCTTAGAAATAATACTTAAACCAATAATGTGGCAGATTCAGTGTAATTGACTTCAGTGAGGTAATTGTGCTTTTTAAGTACTGCTACACTTGGCAGAAGAAAATGAGAAAGAGTGCTAAAACTAACGTTATCCTTAATATTAATGTAGAGAATGTGGTTGGATTTTTCCAAAGAATTGGGGAATATATATACTAGACAATATTTAAGGCCGACAGTTTTAATTCAAGAGACTCAAATTCATTTATATTGGAAAAATATAGGTTCTCTGTTATATTTGTTTTCTAAGTCTCTGTAATGAAATATTAGTTACTTCCCCCAATAGATATTAATGCTCAACCACTTAAGCTAGTTTTATCGATATTTTCCAATACCAATTAAGTTATGTCTGAGACAGAGTCATACTGTTCCTATTGTCACAAAGTGGCAGTCTGAGTTTACCCCCCCGTTTCCCAGCCACTGGGCTCAGCACTCAGGGTTCAGCCACACAGGTTTGCTTTCATACGTCAGGCTGCGAAGGCGTATGCCATTCTGACAATTTAATATAACTTTTCCCAGTCAGACTTGAAATTATCATGTAAAAAACCATTAACAAACCACTATCTCCAATAAAGTACTTTAGTATTCACAAATCTAGTTTTCTAAGAGGTGGAAATATAATAAATGGAATGGAAAGAATGAAAGAAACCAAAAATAAAATGCACTTAAAAGAACAGGAAAAGTGGTAATTCCTTCAAGACAATCTTGTACTTTTTGAGTGCTGTCTACTAAATTTTTCAAAGAATTAACCTATGTTCCTAAGTGCTTACTAACCCTCCAAGAATAGCTGACTCACCTGTTGACTTGAAGAATTTTTTCACCTTAGTATTTAAGATAGCATCTATCCCATAATATATTACCAATTAACCATTATCTAGTTGAACAAACTTTCATTTATCGAATTTTTCTAACACCAAGTGAATCAATGGAAGACAGAGAACTAGATCTCAAGAATCTAGGCTTCTGGTTACTTTTTCCACACTGCGAGTTACATAGAACCTACAGAACATAAGACCAATTCAACCAAGCATGATCCACTTACAATTACTTTGACGTAGTTGGCAGGAAATACTCCAGTCTGGTTTCTACATTTGCCTCTGTACCAATCTGTATCTATTTTTTCCAGCAGATAAACAATTTCTCCAGAAGTGAGATTCAAATCATCAACCTGCTCTGTAAAATAGAATTATAATTATGTATGATAAATTATCCTGGTTGCAGATTTGATTAAAGCAGAGCACAAAGTACTATTTAGTTTGTCCACTGAGGCAGTATGTTCTACTGATTTTGTGAACGAATTATACTAATCAAATCAACTTAAAATATATCTTTTAAAAAACATATTGCTGTTATGAGCTTCCTCTTTTAAGATCAAATTACATGCAGTTAGCCCTGACTAGTGTGGCTCAGTGAGCTGGGTGTGGTCCTGCAAAGTGAAAGGTCGTTGTTCAGTTACTGGTCAGAGCATATGCCTGGGTTGCATGGAGGCATGAGAGAAGCAAGGGATCAATGTGTCTCTTGCACACTGATGTTTCTTTCCCTCTTTCTCCCTCCCTTCCCCTCTCTCTAAAAATAAATAAATAAAATCTTTTAAAAAATGAAGTTATAAATAAATCAGAAGTTTATCTGTTGCCTTGGATATAAAAAGTATTTAAAACGATTTAAAAAGTTTATATTTTCATCTCACAATTGGTACTCACTGTTTTGAAAGCATTAAAATGTTTGTGACTGCTAGGTGACTTGCTATTTGTTCATATGCATGGGAAATGCCCTCTCTTTCTGTCCCATGAAGAGTTTCAAAAGCAAGGGTATACAGCTAAGCTTTCTGGAATGCTTGGGAGCAATCGATGATTGCTGAAGGCAGGTGATCGACAAGATGACCTCTCCAGTCTAGGGCTCTGATGTACAGAATGAAGAAAGACATCCTCAGAGATTAACCCAAGGAGGCCATCTGCTCCTGGATCCTAGGGGCTCTACCACTTTCCCACTTCTTCCCTTACCTGCTGGGAAATCATGAAGAACGACGGCATGAGGAGCGCTACTGTCCACAGGCTTCTGAGGGTGGCTTGCAACCTTAGGGGGAGAAGAGGGCTGTGAATGATGTGCAGGATGAGTGCTGGATTTACATCCACTCTTGGGCCCATTTTCTTCCCTCATTAGAGTCCTCTTGACATTATGGGTACAAGATGCAAAACGCAGGTTGAGCCAAATGAAAGAATCAATATCAAGTTGGAAAAGGCATGTGTCCTTGCCAAGGGAGGCCAGAAATAACTCTCAACTGTAATATCCTCCAGCGTTTTTTAACAAAGAAAAACAAAAGGGAATTACTGAAATTTCTTTTTTCTACCAGAATCTATTTTAGCCGCAAGCAGTGGTTTTTGACCTCTTTACCTATCAAGGGTAGCTTTCTCCTAAAACTGTGAACAGGAATAAATCTTAAGAACAGAGCCTTAAAACCTGCATCTTCATTGAGATGGGAAAAGAAGAAAATTCTGTAATTGATGCTCTTGCCTTTCATGATGAAATGAGCTAATGACTTCCACAAAAGTATAATTCACAAAAGTAAAATCCATTTCATTTATTACCACTTAACTGAATGTTTTCTCTAATTGAAAAGCCAACATTACCTCCTATGCCTGGCCTGGATTTTCTATTTAATCTGAATGGTTTATTCAACAGCAATTCTAAGTAAATTAGCAAAGAGAATTCAATATTCTCTAACCATCTAGCCAACTGCCATACATTGACTAGAGGAGATGGGAAAGTTGAAGAGTGACCTTTTCTTATTAACAAGCAGTTGTTAGTCTTAGAATTGTTATTCTTTCTTTATATAAACAGACAGGCTAATATTCCATATCATCATCATCATCATCATCATCATCATCATCATCATCGAATCTGACTGAAGGATATCATCTGGAGTTACAATTTTAAAACTCTTCAACACTGGCAAACTTGTGAAATAAATGTAGGCTGATTTCTGTGTGCTATCCTGTCTCTTCACCTCTGGTCCCTTTAGGGGTGTGGGGACACTTCTAGTCCTCTGCCCTTTCCCTGGTCATGATGTGCCCGGTTGAGCAGATGGAACTGAAGATAATGGTCCACTGTCTCCATTTCCACACTGCAACACCTCTGCTCAGACCTTTTTTCGATCTCACCTGCTTTTTTAACCAAAATGCACCTGTGGAGACATGCTGCCTTCTCTCAAGCTAGGGAAACTGAAATACCAATTTAGGTCAAGGGAGTAAAGGAATGGCAGTTTATTATATGAGCTTACCAAAGTAACACTGACATTGTCTTAGGGACTGCTCAGTGCTTTCCCCCAAATGAATGAACATCATGGGAATTTCATGGATTGTAGAAAGGAATTACAAGATATTTTAAGTCTGAAGGAGTTTTTAAAAATTATTACTTATACAATTTATTATATGTGCATATGTGTAGATTTCATTTTTTTCAGATTGACATCTGTGGAAAAGGATTGACTATTCAATATATTGTGTTAGGCTACCATGCGATCAAAACAGTAGTGTAGGTAAACTCAGTAATCATATCCTCCCACAACTACAACAAAATTACAACTAAACTACAGAACAACTATCATTCAGAACCACCAGAAATCTAGCTAAACAGAAGTCCTACCACTAAGGGTATAAAGAAGTCATATTTAGGCTGGTAGGGGGGACGGAGACAGGGAACAAGCAGATCTACACCCATGTGTGGCAGATTAAAATCAGGAAGGGTATCTAGGCTGCTGAGGTCCCGCTGAAGAATGAGGGGTTCCAGCCCCACAACAGGCCCCCTAGCCCAAGGTTCCACTGCAAGGAAGAAAAATCCCCATAACATCTGGATGTGAAAACCAGCAGGGATTTAGGCTAAGGGAGACAAAGGGCTGCTGGAGTCTCGGGCAGTTCCTCTTAAAGGGCCCACACATTGACTTCCTCAGACCCATTCACTGTGAGCTCCAGTGCTGGGGCAGCAGCTTGAAAGGCACCAGGAATATACAGGGAGAAACTGAATTGTCTGGCATCAGGGCAACAGCTGGAGGGGCAGCTTGCTCCCAGACAGAAACACTGGCAGAGGCTACTGTTCTTTTGTTGAGCCCTCACCAACAGTGCCGGCAGGTGGACACCACATCTGAGTCTCTATCAACCTGGCTCACACTGTTTGCCCTCCCTAATTGTTCCTGGTGATTCCCTGAGGCCCTGCCCCACCCAACATCTGGCCTACCCAAGCTGTTTCCAGTGGCTTTTCCATAGAAATGGCCTCTTTTCAGACTTTCCTAAAATATCTTGAACAAACCTAGGAGCGTAGAAGAGGTGGGATAATACCTTGTGCCTCCCAACTAGCTTCCCTCTCTGCAATGGATAATCCTGGCAATGCTGCTCACCAACCTGGCCTGGTAGGTAAAAGGCAACAAGAAAACGCCTAACAGGGTTGGCTACCAGAGGTCAATGCAATTCAGACCACACCATTAGGGTAGCTATCTGGTAGGTAAATCTAATCTATTTCAAAATCGCTTTTAATAGGATTCTAAGTGCTAAAACAAATGGGTAATAAGAATAGCTAATATTCATTGTTCACTCACCGTGATACTCGCTGTGTTAAACACCTTACGTGCATTAATTAGCTCATTTAATTTTTTAAACATCTTTTGATATACAATTCACATATCATAAAATTCACGCATTTACAGTGTGTACAGTTTTACTATATTCACAGAATTGTGCAAGCATCCCCACAATCTGTTTAAAGCATTTTTTTTATCACTTCCCAAAGAAACCTACCCATTAGCAGTCACTCTCCATTTACTGCCATTCTCCCTGCCCACTCCCCCCAGCCCTAGGCCACCACTAATCTACTTTCTGGATTTACCTGTGCTGGACTTTTATATAAATGGAACACATAATATGTCATTTCTATAAACTCTGTGAGGAATTATCATACCTATTTCACACATTTTAAAAGTGTAGCTTAGAGAGAACTACCTAAGGTGGTGGAAGGGGAACCAAAACCCAACTCCCTGAAGCCAGAACCTGTGCCTGACACCGGTAACAACCTCCCACTTTCCCCAAAATCTGCAGATTCAGCCTCAACTGATAGCATTTTATATTCTCTGTTTACTAAGATAGGGGTAAGTATAACACATTTTTAGAAATATTTACCTTAAAACTAGGCTTTCAAATAGGTAAAATTTATTACCTAAAGACTGTAAGGCTACCATGAACCCAGAAGCCGAACATAGGCTCCATTTCAGTATCACCTGTAGTTGGCCGTTGGATGCCAGCTGCAAGTCTATGGTACAAGATGAGTAAGGTCAATTTTAATGTGGAAAAGAACACTGGACTGTTAAAAAAAACTTCTCATCTTTTTAGCTTCTATTTTTCATAAAGAAAAGCTTTCTGGCAGCCCGAGCCCCACGATTACCCCACAGCGTGTTCTGAGAGAGGAAGGGCCGCGGTGGCAGGTGGGGAGTGCTGCATCAGAGCAAAGAGGGAATGAGTGACAGGAGGACCTCCCTGACGTGAATTAGACTTAGGATCTTCACTGTCCGAGCTGTGACGAGTTTACCACGTACCTTCTCTGCTCTCTAATGTACAAATGCTTAGTTTCTCGGCAAACTTCAGAAGAGAAAGTGCCTTCTAAGAAGAAAGACTCAGACTAGATTATGAAAACTAGGATGAATGGGAAACCAAATACTTTACTTGGATTACATGTTTAGTGGGTATTATTTTTCATGTTTGCTACATAAACTAACATTGAAAATTTAACTGGCTAACTTAAGAAGCTCTTTTAAAAATATATCTCTAATAGCCCTGGCTGGTGTAGCTCAGTGGATTGAGCACGGGCTGGGAACCAGAAGATCCTGGTTCGATTCCCGGTCAGGGCACATGCCTGGGTTGCGGGCCAGGTCCCTGGTGGGGGCCATGTGAGAGGCAACCATACATTGCTGTTTCTCCCTCTCTTTCTCCCTCCCTTCTCCTCTCTCTAAAAATAAATAAGTAAAATCTTAAAAAAATATATATACCTCTAATAGTTCAATAGCATTTTTCTTGATTAACAAATAACCTGCATGATCACTGTACTCTCCCTGGATCCACAAATCTGTTGGGCCTATCTGTAACTTCAGGTTGTTGGGTTACACTTCATTATTTCATGAGCTATAATCAGAGAAATGAGGTCTACACAAAGCTTAAATCTTAAAGGGAAGCGCTTTTTTATCTCAGACTGAGCATTTAAAAGGGCCCCTTTAAAATAATTATCCAGTCTGCTAGGAAACTAATCTCTGGCACTTTTGTAAACACCTTTACATTATTTTAAAAATAAATGGCTCTCACAGTTGAAAATTAATGACTGAGTGCTCTGGTGGCTATAAGTCAGCATGACATGAAGAAGGCAGAACATGTGGTAGTCACTGTGTATCAAGGTGATTAGTAAGGCAGTGGCAAGTCTCTTAGAAGTAATTTATTCTTAAAATGGAATAAAATGCTACCATAATTTTTACTCTGGTTAAGAAATTCTAATAAAAACCTGAGGATGAGATGTAATTAATAGTTCTATGAAACGAGGTGCCATGGGTGATATGAGGGCTGTACAATATTAATTCCTTACATTTGGTCTGCTCCTAAGATGTTCATCAAGTGGGGTGATAATCTTCATCTGAGACAGGTGAACTCTGCCAGTGTCTTCTCCCTTTTGGCATTCGAAGTAATTATTTTCTTCCTGCTTCAGCATCACAAGTACATCCCCATGCTGTAAGGTAAAACACCACTCTCTCAAGCAATTATTATTTAATAAAACATTATTACTTTTTCCACATTTTAATCTTTGGAGCCTAAGGCATTTAATAATGCAGTAACAGAGGCTGGTGACTTTTTTACATTTGTCAGTAAAGAAAGAGCTCTACTTTACCTTACAAGAGAGTTCTCCAGGGTTTTCTGGTACAATGTCTTCATTGGCAATTCCATGAGGCACAGACAGCTTAAATGTAAACCAATGAAAGGATTATTCACAATCAAATCACCTCCTCGTAAATCACCGGTCATTTGGGGACTTGACAGGTGTGCCTGAAGAAGTGCAACTTCTCCAGAAAAATCTTTACCTGGCTTCCTCATACCTGGCTTCTAGGTCTTTACCTGGCTTCTAGGTCTAGCGGGGCCTGCCATTTCTCAAGAAGACTGAGTCCTTGGGGGTGTGGTGCTGAGCTCACAGCAGCTGAATGTGGTCTAAAGTTCTCTTTAACAACCAGAACCAGGAAGTCCTACTCTACAGGAGAAGGTCCACCAAGTCCTCTGGGTACCTGAAGGATAGTCAGCACTGGACCTCACAGCCTGTCGATGGCCGCCTTTGAGTCCAGGTTCTCAATGGCTGTTGTCTTCTGAAGGCTGACGGGGGACTGGCACCTCCTCTGTAGTGCTTGGCTGACTGCTTCCATTTACCTTGAATCTCACCTTCTAGAGCCTCTCTGCTACCAAGCATCTACTTCAACCCGCATCACCGCCTGACCCCAGTCACTTCCTAGTCCACGAGGCTCTGTCTGACCTTGGAATGGTTTTTACATGCACCCCACCCTGGCCAGGGGACTCTGTTCCTTGCCTTGTCCAATTCTGGCTGAGGAGTACAGGTCAAAGAGCCTTTACCCAGAAGGTGTGATCCCACAAGCTCACTTCAAACAAGGAAAGAGAGCTTGCTTGGGCTCTTCCATCACTCAGGAGCCAAGATGCAGCGTGCAAGGGGTCGGTGGTGGTGCTTCCCAGTGTTCCTGTCAGAGACCCAGGTCCCTGGCTAGCAATTTAATGGTGGGATAGCTTTGGAAAACTGGGAATTTAAAAAAATTATTTCATAATAAGACATACTACTGCAATATACTATTATTTTAAATTTATTGAGTTCTTCAAATGCTTTATTGACATTGCACAGCTATACTGAGAACCATAAGCAAAATTTGTTTTCTCCTGAGTGATGCTCTTCATGGAATGGTCAATGCAAATACAGACATCACAACTAGTAACACTATTTTCTTTTCTCTTTTCTTTTTTTTAGTAACACTATTTTCATAGTATGGCTTAATGGTTAAGAGCATGGGCTCAGAGTCAGTTGATCTGTGTTCAAAAGTTGGCCCCACCATTAACTAGCTTTGTGACCCTGGATAAGATACTGAATAGCTCTGTGTATTATTTCCCTCATCCATATAATAGACATAATAATAGTATCTACCTCACACGGCTGGTGTGAGGAAAAAATGATATTTGGCCCATAATAAGTACTCAACACATCAGCTACTACTTTTATTTATTCACTATTTTTAAGTAACATAACCTGAAAATTATCCCTGGATTTTAGCAATTAAAGCTTTCATCAGTTTAAATGAATATGATTATATATGAATATGCTACCTCTTTCTTATCTGTCAGTAGAGGATTTTGAAAAATCCCGATGGCTTAAAGCAAAAATAATTTCTGGTTCAATGATGGAAATGTAGCACAACATAAAATCATTAGCTGCTGTTTCTGGTAAAGCTACTGTCATACATTTGTTCAAAAAGTACAAACGGTCCTTGATATCCTTATCTTTATTTGTTCTAGATTTTATCAGGTTAACCTGACCAAGGTGAAGAGAGGACATCAACTTTGTTTTTAAGTATGGGAAATGACTTTAAGGTCATATGATGAGAAAAAATATTCATAAGAGAACAAAATTAATAACAACTATCTCAATTATTGATGAAAACTTCTAACTGGTAACTATTAAATGGACCATGATAATTAGGTTTATAAAAGGGGAAAATCAGGGAAAAACCATCCATCTAAATAAGACATTTCTATTTTAAATTTTACTCTGTGGGCAAGGGATATTTGAAGTCTGCCAGAGTTATTCCCATCAGTCTAAGCTATTGGGTCAGGTTTTTCAGAATTTCTGGTTTGGTCGATTCCTGTATGCACTACTTCCTCTTCCTATACTTCTCCTAATAATGAAACGTTGCTTTAAAGACCTAGGTTAATTAAGACCTAAGTAGGTCTATGGCCTACTTATTTAAAGCAGTAAGGGTCAAGGGTCAAGTCCACATTTGCCTCATCATCTTCTTTTAAGGAACACTGGATCTTACACATGACTTTAGGATAAATCTCTTGACCGCAAACATCTTTAAAAGCTAAATTTACCATGTATTTCCTGTAGAGAGGGTGTCCCGGTTTAGGGCGAGGGGGGAGCACTGGATCTTGACTTTTAAAAACTTGACTCTTGGCTTTTGAGAGTCTGGACACCAAGTTATTTTGTTTCTTCTGAAGATCCATGTCAGAAGAAGACCGATTAAAAGGCAGTTTTTTATTTGATGTTCTGGTTGCAGAAAGTCTGGGTGGAGGTGGTCTTTTAGGTGGTGCCTTGGGGGGAGGTCTCCGAGCTGGTGTGACTTTTCCATTTACAGGTCTGAAAGGCAATGTGGGAGCTCTGAGTCAGTGTTTGATCAGTATTTGGTTGTGCTTTGTCCTCCCTCTTTCTCTCTCTCTTTCTCTCTCTCTCTCACACACACACACACACAGCTTTCTACTAGGGTAATACAATCACCTAAACATGCAGGGTATGCTATTTCTGAGCACATGGCTGCTGCATTAAACATTATATTATTGGAGGAAATGCCATGATGTTCCAGCTTCCTCTTACCTTGCACTAGAGCTTCATTAGTTCAAGACAAACAAGCATTTACTATCATGAGCTCTCCAAGGCCCCATTTGCTCTTAAACATGACATGACTGTTTCAGGAAACTAAGACTTTCCACCAAAGTCTGAGATGAAAAGCTTATAATGAAATACCAGGTTTACGTGATGTGCATGAGTCCATGATTAGAAAAGGAACTTCAAAACTCCCCCAATATTCATGTTATAGGAATTATTATTCCAACTGTAGTTGAGATTAATATAAAGAAAGTTGTTCTGAAAATGAGATAGGACAATCATCCATTACTTGGAAAGCCTTTCCTTAACCCCTATGACATAAATAATTTCCAACATAATAACATCTTCTGATAGCATCACAGCTTTTTGTTCAAACAGCCATAGAACTCAGGAAGGCAGGTCGACGCTGAGCTCACAAAGCCCGTCTCCCTTTGGAAATGCCCAAACCAGGCTGGTTTCTCATTAACGGGGAGTGTGTGAAGGTGTGAGAGTGTGAGCATATGAGTGTGTGAATGTGTGTTCATTCCAGAAGCAGAGTTGTTTTAGGTTCAGAAAGGAGTCTTGTTCATTTGAAGAAAAGTAACAGAGGCCCATGTTTGAGTTCTGTGAGTTTTTGGACTGTGTTGAAAGAAAGAAGTAGTAGAAATTCCTACAACCTGCTGTCAGAAGCAGACTGTAGGCTAGTGGCCTGGGTGAATTCATAAGTTTAATGTATCTCTAAAAGAAGGTCTAAGGCCAACAGCAGTCAGTTCTGATAGTAGAAAGGAGAGTCCAGTCTCTGAGTCATTAATTGTTCTCCAGCTAACTTTTTAAAAGTTTTCCCACACTTACCTTGGGGGCAGCCTTGGGGGTCCTCGAACAGAACCTCCTGTTTGACCAGCCTGGTCGGATTCCTGCAAGTATCAGAATGTTTTTTAGTTATGGTTCATCTGAAATAAGACCTTGTCAAGAGGAATTGTGGACAACTTCTTGGCTGGATCTATAAATGAAAATGTAGCTGAGTTAGAGAAAGTAAAACAAGTTAGAGAGAAAGTAGGGAAAGTTTTTAGTCTTAAACAACATTAACTCATCCTGCGTTCCCACCTAAATTGTCCATATCCTAATGCAAGGGAAGACAGAGAGGGGATATGGCCCAGCCAATTGCTCTGCATGGTTACACACCCAGCCCATTCATGAGGTATCAAGGATGATGTTTAAATCATGACAGGTTAACATAATAGCAATGTAAGCAGGAACTATAGGGGAATAAAAAAAACACACAACATATGGCATTTATTCATCCCATGATGACACATAAGACATACACTGCTACTAGTAAGTGAAGTGGTGATTGTTTTGCTTAGAACAGGCAGATCTCTCGTCACAGGATGGCTTATGCATTATACAGTGGATCCTGAACTAAAAGGAGGTGGTAACAATAAAAGAAACTTAAGGGATGGCTTGAAAGTAAGGCATGTGTGGAGGAACAGAAAAGGTCCTAAAAAGCAGAGAACTTGTACCACTACAGCAAAGGGGTGGGGTGTACTGAGAAGACTTTTGTAGGAAAGTGTATAAGGGGTAATGCAAAAAACAAAAGACAGCTTGGAACGTTTTAGCTTAATAGCAGATGAGAGAAACTGGAAATGTGGAGATCAATGGGAATATTTATATGCAGGAAGGGCTATTTAAATAGCTTTCCTGGACATGTTCTAGCTCAAGGATTGGGAAATGAGTATGATATGTGGAAAATATTTTCAGATGTTTAAGTTGAATGAGAAGTTAAAGGATCTCAAAGCCAAAACTTCTGTTTTCGTAGGGCAAAGTCCTCACCAAATTCTTCAAATTCTGATTGAATCTCTCTCTCTCTCTCAACCTTTTCTTCTTTCTAAGTCCCTAACACTGAAATCCAGAAAATGATATTTCTCCAAGACCTTATAAGGGGGGAAAATGCCAGCCTTTTAAAATTACACTGCCTTTTTAAAATAAAACTATACCCTGGGAGATCTTTAAGCTAATTCAAACTGTTTCCCTCTTTCACTTATACATACATAAGTAAGTTAAAACTCACTTCCATGTTTTTTTAATTCAAACAGCATATTTATAATTTTTCCTTAAATACCAAATGATTAATTGCCAATAACTGCAACCACTGAAATATGTTTCAATGTTTTAAAATCCCATTTTTAAAAACAAATTAAGCTTGCCTTTAAAACTTGGTTTCACTAATGAGTTCAGTTAATGTAGTGAAGAGAGTCACCAGCTCATAAACCCTGCAATATTCCAGACTATAATCCATGCCTTATAAATACGCTGCTGCCTATATTTCCCCCGACAAATACTGCTATGATACTTGAAAAACTCATTTATTTCTTTGCCCACTTTTAAAATTAAAACAATCAGAAAAACACTCTAGCAGATAGGCAGGATCTTTTATTGCTTTTCCTCAACATTATAGTTGTTAGATACCTTAATAATTAAAAGCAAATTTTTAAAAATATAGATGTATAAATTTGACATAGGAAGTTATAGATGTACTGTAATATATACATATCACATAATCCTAATCTAGTACCAAATAGTACTTTTCTCCAGATGGTTATTTTTATTTTTTTTAAACAAATGTAAGACTTTGAAGATTTTATTTATTTATTTTTAGACAGAAGGGAACGGAGGGAGAAAGAGAGGGAGAGAAACATTAAAGTGTGGTTGCCTCTCACTTGGCCCTCACTGGGGACCTGGCCTGCAACCCAGGCATGTGCCCTGACTGGGAATTTAACCGGTGACCGTTTGGTTCGCAGCCCACGCTCAATCCACTGAGCACACCAGCCAGGGCCAGATCCTGTTATTTTATAACAGTTTTAAATATCTATTTCTCAATTTTCTACAATGAACAAACTCTAAATCAGAAAACAAGGCAGTATACTCACATCCCTAAGGAATGTTGGGCACCTTTTGAAAGGCACTGCTGTATCTGACACACTGAGAATAAGGGATTGGTTACTGCAAAAGCCCTTCCCTTAGTATTTGCTCAAATTCAAGTTTATGCACAGGTTCTGTCAACAGTCTTTAAAAAACTTCTGTTGGGGAGACTTCCGCCAAGATGGCGGCGTAGGTGGACGCACTGTGCCGCAGCTCACAACCAGAGTTTGAACAACGAACTCAATAGCGAAAACTAAACAACCAGAATGGACAGAATCAAACTGAAGGGAAGTCCGACACCCAGGAAGTTGGGGAGGACATACATCCAGGCCGGTAAGCAGGGCAGAACCGAGCGGAGGAGTGGAGTGAGAGGCAGTTTGCCTGGAGGGACTCACCCTGCGAGCGCCTAACCAAAGCACAACCCCGAGCAACGGGTGAACCTCACAGGCTGGTGGCGTAACTGGAGAGGCCAGTGGGAACCAGCAGGGCCGAGGCTGGCAGAAAAGGCAGTGGGGAACTGGGGAGCAGAGAGTGATCGGAAGTGGTGGTGAACGACAGACGCCATTGCTCCTTCCCAGGCCCCACCCCCAGAGGAAACGTCACAAAAAAACGACCCAGGTTGCCAGGCACCGTTAAACACCTAAGACTCTGACAGGTGTGCCGAGATAAAAAAGAATGAAAATGGCCAAAACGAAAGATCAGAACAAATTACAACTAACGGACGAAGAGACAGACAAATTAACAGATGCCCAGTTTAAAACACTAGTAATCAAGATGTTCACAAAACTGGAAGACATAGTTGAACAAATGAAGAATACGATAAAGATAATGGAGGAAGATTTACAGGGAACCAACAGGGGAAAAAAAAGGAAGCTAGGACTCAAAACCAATGGGGTGGACCAGAAGGAAGAAACAAGAATTCAAAACAATGAGGAGGGACTCAGGAACCTCAGAGACATTTGTAAACGACCCAACATCTGGATCATAGGGCTGCCAGAAGGACAAGAGGAACACCAAGAAATTGAACAAATTTTTGAACAGATAATGAACGAGAACTTCCCAAATCTGGCAAAGGAAACAGGCTTCCTGGATGTCCAAGAAGCTCAGAGAACCCCAAAGAAGCGGGACCCAAAGAGGAACACACCAAGGCACATCATAATAACATTACCCAAGATCAAGAATAAGGAAAGAATCTTACAAGCAGCAAGAGAAAAGGAGACAGTTACCTACAAAGGAATCCCCATAAGACTGTCAGCGGATTTCTCAAAGGAGACTTTCCAAGCAAGAAGGGGCTGGAGAGAAATATTTCAAATCATGAAAAGCAAGGACCTACAACCAAGAATAATCTATCCAGCAAAACTGTCATTTAGAATGGAAGGGCAGATAAAGTGCTTCTCAGATAAGGTCAAGTTCAAGGAGTACATCATCACGCAGCCTTTACTATATGAAATGTTAAGGGGTTTTATAAAAGGACTCATGAGAGAAGGCACCGAGGCCAGATCAGCTACCAGGGAACTCAGATCAGCCACAGCCAAGACGCTTGTGAGGTAAGCAAGCAAAATACAACCAGAGAAACAAATTATAACCAGAGACATTGAAATTTAGAACAATCTGGCAGTAACCAGAGGGGAGGGGGAAGGGGATAATGGAGACAAGGGTATTCAGGAACAGCTATAAAGGACACATGGACAAAACCAAGGAGGAGGGCGGAAGCAAGGGAGGGAGGTGGGTTTGCCTGGGGTTGGGGGTGGGGGGGTAAATGCAGACAACTGTAGGTGAACAACAATAAAATAATTAAAAAAAAAAAAAAAAACAACTTCTGTTGATTAAGGCTCACCTCCTCTCCAGTACTCCACACATAACTGGGGCCTCTCTGTGTCAACTTTTCATAGTATTTCTCTACTCTGACATCCCTGCATTCTGGCTTTTGATGTGTTTAGATAGGTATTTTAATTCCTGGAGGAGTTGGATTTTCTGTTGTACTGTCCCTGTAGACATTTTTGTTTATCTGCTTTGGAATTCTTCCTTACATTTTAATTTCAGAATAATTTCCTTTTTTTTTTTTTGCTTTATTTTCAAAAGACAGACATTTCCTCCAAGACCACACTCGTGTCTATTGGAATTACTAAACTGTCTTTGCGAATGCTGCTTCTCTACTTTCTTAAGGAACTGGCACCACTTCTATGTCCTGAATTCACAGGCCAGATTCTGTGCTTTTGCTGTGACTCCCTCCTGCTCCAGCTGGCAGCCTCCTTGGGGAAGGCTTTGGGCACCTTGGGTTCCCATGGTGGGCAACAGGGCATGCAGGAACATCTGCTCCTGTTCACAGAACAATTCCAGTGGCTTCTGGTGCTCCTCACCCTGGAGTCCCTCATCGCTGAAGTGAAGCAAGTGAGTTTTTGCACCTACAGCCATTTGTTCTGAGATGGAAAGTCCCCCAGCACTCATGGCAGGAGAACATTGTAGAGGGTTTTTTCCAGTGCCTTATGGGAAGACAGAGCTGGCAGAAGACCAAGCCTATTCTCATGGGTCATTACACTGGAGAAATGGTTTCCCTAGAGATCCTCAACCATACCTGAAGTCTTGATTTTCTCTGGTGTAAATGCCATTCAGTAATTGTACTCAGATGAAAGGAATTTCTCATAGGTTTGACTTTCTGGACCTGGAAACCTAGTTGTGTGACATCAGCCAAATCATTTAATTTGCGGTCTGTTTCTCATCTTTCCTTCCTTCAGACCCAGTGTGTCTATTAGGGTATGTATTTATCACAGTTCAGCACAGAATGCTTTGACTCCCCTTTGCAACCAGTGCAGGACAGGATTTTCCTGATGTTGTTCGTGTGAGGTACAAACAATTGTGAATATAGCTTATTCTAACTATATAAACTAATGGCTTACTTTATTCTAACTTCCTTTTCTTGTTTTTCTAAAATGTGGGTTGCTTTGTGGACTGCTTAACACCAACTGTAGTTATACCTAATATTTTAATAAAGTTTTATGATAGACAAAGCCCATGACTTGATGAATGATATATATGCCTACTTATCATCCTCTCACTCTCTTTTATAACCCTTTAGAGAAGATGCCAGTAACCTTCTCCTCTGTGAAAATTTGGGATTTTCCTATTTAACAATAGTATGGTAGGGGCCCTATCATCTTCCTTTGGAATTTCTTGGCCCAGTTTTAATAAAAATTTATTACTGAGCACTTTGAAAATGCAAGTGATTGCTAAATTTTAATTCAGCCTACAGGAAAATCTCATTAACTTGATATTGGCTAATTCAATTTAATGCATTCTTCAAAGAAATTTCTCTTCAACTAGAAGATTAGATGGTTTGCATGTAAAATAAGCATAGTTAATGCACAATGTAAAACTACTATGAAATTTGAACTGAAAATTTGGTTCACAGATTTTAAGAATTGGTTCCTTTTGAAAGAAACCTTAAAGATTATCATATGTGAATTTCAAAAAGTATGGGGAAATGGTATTAGGTTGAAAAAATACATGTTTAAAACTCTTTGTCCACCAGCTGTTAACAAGTACATGGTAAAGCACTGTTTTAAATTTAAAAATAACTTTTTCTTAAATTTCAGACTAACAAGTTCTTACGGTAATTATCTTAAAATTATGTCATTAATTGATATTTTCAATAAAAACTGATAATAAAGTAAATCTATTTCCACAAATACTACAGGTTTTTAGAGAGTTTTTCATGACTTTCTCATTATTAGTGCCATTTAAAAGACACTGCCATTATATTGGTATAAGACAAATTATTTTATGATGAAATACAATGAATTGGCCTACTTTTTTTTAATAGGGAGTTTTAAAATATAAAACATCACATTAAATAATTACATAGGCTTGGAAACTGATTTGTAATAAGGGTATTTTTAAAAATCTGACCAGTAGTAAAATAATTTGGACATCAGTTGAGTTCTTAAAATTAGCTCATTGATTGGTCTTCAACCTGCAACAATCTATAGTGGCCACTTACCACACTCTTCGTTCTGTCAACGTTACTGGGTTTTCCAGATACTGTACTGTAAGTGTTTCCAATAGGCTTTTCAGTTGGGAGAGGAGGTGGGCTTTGTGGATCTTCATGTAAACCTGGGAAAATAGCAGTAACCCGTCAAAAACTTCTGCTCTTTGGGGGTTCCAAAGGATGAAATAATTGCAGTTTGGTTCCTTAGGAAAAGGGCTTCCATAAAAGATCCACACAAAGAATGGACAGCTAAGCAAATGAGAAAGAGTTCCCAGCAAACTTCAGAAAACTGACAGGTTAGTAGACGTCAGTTACGAAATGTTTTATAGAAAGTAAAAATAATGCTAAATAATTACAACAGCAGCCAGCATTTTTGACAACCTTCTATGTGCCAGGCATTAAATTAAGGCACTTTACTCATATATATTCCAACCAACATCTACCCATGTGCTAGATCTGCACAGTCCACTAGCTACTGGTCATATTTAAACTTAAGTCTTAATTATTTAAAATCAAATAAAGTTAAAATTTCAGTTCCTCAGTTGCACAAGCCACAGTTCAAGTGCTCAGTAGCCACATGTGGCTAGTGGCTACCATATTGCACAGCACAGATATGGAATGTTTCCATCTTTGAAGAAAGTCCTATTGGACAGCACTACACTAGATAATATCCTACCCATTTTACAGATGAAGAAACTGAAGCTTAGAAGAAAATATATCAGCCATCTGCGGTCTTCATGCTAGTAACTGTCAGAACCAGGGTTTTGAATTCAAAAGGCTGTGCTCACTGTATAATAGGCATGCTGCTTCTTAATAGGTGGTATACCCAACCTTTCCCCATCCAAATAATTAAATGTGTTTTTTGATTCATTAGCTCCAGATTAGGGGCTTAATTGTCCCCTCAATTTAACAAATAATATCTTTAAATAAAAACTACACCCTTAACTCAGCAATTGGGTACCCCAACTTATTTTATAAAGAAGAAAACAAAAGTGACCAGATTTAATTAATGACAGCTAATTAAAATCTGTTTGTGAAAACGCTTGGTGAGAGGATGATTGTAACCCACTAAAGGAAGCTAAAACCAGCTTTTACACATAGGCTTAGTCATTGACAAAAGAGGAGGTTTTCCCCGTTTCAAAACAACAGTCTCTGCCTCCATTTCGCATTAAAAAACCCGTAACAAGAGGATGATTTGTCAGGTTCCTATTTTATCCACAGACAGAAAAGCACTCAAAAGCAGGAAAATACCCATGCCAACTACTAAGGAAAACAATGATTCAGAGATAGACAAGTGTTCCTAGTGAGAGGCAGCGCTGCTCTGGGAAGTAAGACACACGGGAACATTCCAACTCAGTCACCATCTGGAAGCCTTTCTCTGTGCTGCGGTTTCCTTGTTCTTAACAAGGAAGTAATGAATCATTTAGGACACACTATGGTTGTGACAAACAATTAAGGGTACAAAGTTGTAGCAATATGAAAGTAGCAAGGAGATAGCTGACTGGCATGACAGGACATGGGAATTATCTGCTGTGGGTGTGTGGGGAGTTGGAGATTTTCAATTTCAAATAACGTGGTCAGCAGGTCCCAATGACAGAAGTTGCATTTGAGCAAAGACCTGAAGGAATGGTGATGGAGGGAGCCATGCAGGTGTCTGGGAAAAGGACATCCCTGTCAGAAGGAACAGGTGCCTAGGAGAAGGAGCTGCCAGGAGTTTTGCATCACAAAGCTGTTCCTTTCTGCACTTGTCCATTCCAAGTTCTTCAGGCACCAAAGTCTTACTTATTTTCCTCCACCACATATATGCATCGCTTGATAATTACAAAAATAAAATTCTAGGGATCTGGGGTTTTGACATAAATAGAAATAACTCTTAGAAACTGGTGCTTCAGTTCCCTCACATAAAGCAGTATAGGATTCAACTTTCTAATAGTTCCTGGAGCTTTGTCAGGATAATGAATAAAGCCGCTTCCCCAGTATACCCTTGTCAGGATTTCAGGACTATTAGTACAATTTATAAGAGTGCAGAAGAGACATTAGGTTATGCTGATTGGAGTATACTTCCTATATATATTAGAATAATATGATAGACATATATAATTTTATTTGCCATCAGTTTAACTACTTTCCTACATTTTTACGATAGGCACTAAGATGTTATAATTATGCTGAGTTTGTCTCCTATTCTCTCCTAAAGACAATGTTAAAGAAAAATGAAATCCAAATTTACTGTACTAATTGTCTAAAGAATTATTAAAAAACCCCAACTTGCTCTTAAGTGTCCTTGACTACGAGTAATAATAAATGGATGATTACACATCATTTCAAAAGCAGACACTGATAAAATAGCATATATTTCTCCCAGGCTCTTGGAGAGGCAAAAAAAGAAGGTGGAGAAGTGCTTACATTTTCCTGGTTTGGCTGGAATTCGAATCACAGTGGGCTTCCTGGCGGGTGCTGGTTGAACTGTTCGTTCTTTTGTTGGTTCTGTTTTTGTGGGGAGCTGAAAGGGATCTAATGAAAAACACAGTTTACTTTGCATGTTTTAGTTAACATGGACTCAAACAAAAAACCTCATTCATAATTAAAGAGTCATATTTTTCATGCCCCAGGGAAAACTATTCATGGATAAACAAAATCTCAGTTTGCAGAGACAAAAACAAAGTCGGAGCTCATGAAAGGACATAACTTGATGCTCTGTAAATAATTCATATGGCTTTTCTTCCTCTGTGATGAGAGAGATCCAGAACAATCTTGAATTATGTAGAAGCTATCTTTTACGGGAGTGCAATCATTCCAAGAACGTCCGCCTGAAAATGAGGGCCAATTGAACAGAGGTGCCCATTTTCCCCCTATTGTGAAGCCACTCAGATCCCCAGGAAGAGCAGCCTCTGCTCCCCATACTCCTGTGTCTGTGGAAACTTACCCACAGGGCTCACCAAGGCCGCCACCCTACCCAGCACTGTGCCTGGCACATGGTGGGTGCTCAGCAGAATCTTGCATTTAATACGTTAGTAAAACTACACTTCTGTAACATGAAAATGAAAACAGTTTCATCCTGGAAATAAAAATAACACATCTACTTTTAAATATTTAATTTTGGGGCAATAATACATGACTTGTCATTTGTGCATTACCCTCCAAAGGTGTCACTCACTAGCCATTTGCGTGCGTATGCATGTCTACCAGGTGCCAGCAACAGTGCTGGGTGGGGAGATATGACAGTTAAGCACAACGCTATTCTGAGTTTATTACCTACCACCTAAGAAGGGCCCCCAGATGAAATGCTAGGTAAAATTATCATTAGATTACTGAGGAAAAAAACTGGATGACCCCTCTATCGAACGCTGTCTATCAGCTCACAAATGAGGCAAGTCTCATCTAAGTTCAAAAACCAACTCAAGATAATCAAAACAACATCAAACTTTTAAAAAAGGCTCTTGTAATAATATGATGTTCTTTTACTGTAACCTATGTCCTCACAAAAAAACAAAGCTCCTTCTTTTCGATCTAAACAAATTCTTTAATCCTTATTTTGTTACAGTATTATTTTTTACTTCAAAGTAACATTTATCGCAAAGATGGGAACATTAAGAAACATGACAGAAACTCTTCTGTGACCGCCCCCCACCAGCAGTAATTATTATCTGAAACATGGTGTATCTGTCTGCAGTTTTTTCTAAAGTATGTGTATTATTATGTAGGTATTTTGCCAAACAAAACCAGGATCAATTTATATCCATTTGTTTGTGATTTGCTTTTCCACTTCCATTATTCAGTATTGGCCGGGTGCCTGACGCACACCAAATACTACTCTAGATGCTGGGAATACTTGAGCAAACAAAGCAAAGAACTCTGCCCTCATGGCACTCACACTGAAGTAAGAAGATGGAGACAATAAATGGTAAGTATAATAGGTGAGTAATTCACGTGGCATATCAGAAGATGAGAGGTACTACTGAAAAAGGGAAAAGGAAAGCAAGGTGAGCCACTTCAGGGGTGGGCAAAGGGAAGCAGGGTACGGCATGAAACAGGAAGGCCAGGTTGGGAGGGTGCCATGGTCGCTTTTCCAACAACTGGATTTTATACATTCTAATAGTTCTTCCCACTTGAGTAATATACCTCTAGTCTTTAGGCAACAGCAGTACCAATAGATAACAAGGGGTAGGTACACTTGTATTAATGCCCACCATTGAAAATATGACCCAAATCTGAACTCCCCAACTAGTTCATTTATTCTGAATAACCCTAGCTAAAACAAAAGAATTTGAAGACCCTTGTGTACATTTTATTCAAATACAGAGTATAGTATCTTTCCTCTGTGTGTATCTTTCCTTTCTGTTCTCTCTCCCCGGCCATGGCCTCTGCTTGGCCTCCGTGGCCTTTGTTGGTACCCAGTGACCTCCAAGGAGCCACCTTCCTCCCCCAGCTGCTGCAGAAACCCGACTGTTCAGGAACTTGTCCATCCTCCCACCCCCAATCTTGGTTGAAATATCCCATTCTTTCAGGGTTCTGTTCTCTGCTGGGAAAAGGACCAAAAGTTCAAGAAAAGGATTAAGGCTAATGATTAATAGCTCATTGTGTTCTACCTTTCAAGTGGCATTTCTGCTTTAAAGGATGCTTTTAGTACTTGTAACCTGTTGGTTATTAGTATAGGTTTTTGGTTGATGATTTGGGAGAGAGAGGTGAAGGGAAAAGAAAATCTTGAGCATGGAATGACTTAATTTTTCCCAACTCATACTAAATTCTGGGCCAGTATACCACCTGCACATATCTCATATTCCAGGAGTGAGGGCATTAAGCAAGGGAGGCAAGGAAAGGAGAAACAGGGACACTCAGAGCCCTTACAGGGCTGTGCACAGGGGCATCCAATTGTGCTTGCTCATGGAAGACTGGCTTCAGTGAGCCTCGCCCCGAATCCCACACTGTGCGGCAGGTCTCACCTATTGCCTTAAAGGGTCCAGGCATTTTTTTTAAACCTAAAGGATTTAAATTGAAGTAGCATAGCTACAAGTTCAATACAAAGTATTCAAAGAGGCTTAGCTACCCACTCTTACTCTAGAAAAAAATGTCTTTCAATACAGTGGGGCAGGGAGGTCTGAGTGTTCCGGCACTGCGGGCTGTTTGGCAGGGCTCAGTTTGATGACCTACCCCAGCTGTGCTCACTGAGTTAGTGAACTCAGCACATGCCTCTCTGCCTGCATGCTGTCCTGGGCTGTAATCCAGACCAGGTGTGCAGATTAGTGGGGAGGACAAACAGCATCACCTCAATGAGAAGGCACAGTCAGCGGCCTATTTTGTACTTGATGATGGTGTGCAGTGTCTCTCTACTCACTCAGTATGAAGTTTACCTTTATGTCTTTTCATGAGGGGGTTATCTTTTTCCAAAAGAAATGTTAAGTGGACAACATACAGAGCAAGGATAGCACTTCATGTTGGGGAACTTCAGGCATTGCCAGGTAGGAAACTGGATCATTGACGCTACTGAAATGTTTAAAGTTCAAAACTTGGAGGTATCACACTACGTGATTCCAAACTATATGACAAGACTACAGTAATCAAAACAACATGACACTGGCATAAAAATAGACACAAAGTTCAATGGAAAGAATAGGAAGCCCAGAAATACACCCACATCTATATGGTGAATTTATCTATAATAAAGGAGGCAAAAATACATAATGGAGTAAAGACAGTCTCTTCAATAAATGGTGTTGAAAAAACTGGGCAAATACATGCAAAATAATGAAACGAGGACACTTTCTTACACTATATACAAGAATAAACTTAAGATGCATTAAAGACTTAAATGTAAGACATGAAACCATAAAACTCCCAGAAGAAAACATAGGTAGTAAACTCTTTGACAGTTCTCTTACTAATATTTTTTGATATATCTATCAAGAGAAACAAAAAATAAACAAATGGGACTACATCAAAA
The DNA here is from genome assembly GCA_004026765.1 of Micronycteris hirsuta. Lineage (NCBI taxonomy): Eukaryota > Metazoa > Chordata > Mammalia > Chiroptera > Phyllostomidae > Micronycteris > Micronycteris hirsuta. The sequence continues at coordinate 23,298 of PVJI01005802.1, read as the reverse complement.
TAAAAAGGTTTTGCAAAGCAAAGGAAACCATCAACAAAATAAAAAAGCAACCCACTAAAATGAAGAAATTCATCAATGATAGATCTGATAGAGGTTATCAAGTTAATATCCAAAATTTATAAAGAACTCTACAACTTAACATCAAAAACAAACAACAACAAAAACCCCCACACAATCCAATTAAAATGTAGGTAGAGACCCAGATAGACATTTCTCCAAAGAGGACAAACAGATGGCCAATAGACATATGAAAAGATGCTCAATCTCACTAATCATCAGAGAAATGCAAACTAAAACCACAACGAGATACCTCACACCTGTCAGAATGACTATTATTAATAAATCAACAAACAAGTGTTGATGAGAATGTGGAACAAAGGGAACCCTCATGTGCTGTTGGTGGGAATGCAGACTGGTGCAGCCATTACGGAAAACAGTATGGAGGTTCCTCAAAAAATTAAAAGTGGACCTACCATATGACCCAGCAATCCCATTTCTGGGTATTTATCTGAAGAAATCCAAAACACTAATTTCGAAAAGGTATATGCATCCCTATTTTCATTGCGGCATTATTTACAATAGCCAAGATGTGAAAGCAATTTAAGTGTCCACTGATACACCAATGGATAAAGAAGATGTGGCATATAGACACAATGGAAAAAAAGAATGAAATAAAAAAGAGTGAGCCCTGGCTGTTGTGGCTCAGTGGATTGAGCTGAGCGCTGGCCAGCAAACTGAAAGGTCCCTGGTTCAATTCCCAGTTAGGGCACATGCTTGAGTTGCAGGCCAGGTGTCTAGTTGGGGCCAATGTATCTCTTGCACGATGATATTTCTCATCCTCTCTTTCTCTGTCCCTTTCTCCCAAACTAAATAAAATAAAACCTTAAAAAAAAAAAAAAGAATATAATCTTACCATCTGCGACATTATGGATGTCCATAGAGGGACAAGGGATAAATGAGACAAGGCAGATATAGAAAGACAAATGCAATATGATTTCACTTATATGTGGAATCTAAGCAACAAAATAAGTGAACAAACAAAATAGAAACACAGACTCACAGATACAGAGAACAAATGAGGAGATGTCAGATGAAGGGGTGTGGGGGTGTGAAAAAGGTAAAGGGATTAAGAAGTATAAATTGGCAGTTACAAAATAATCATGAAGATGTAAAATACAGATGTCAATAATACTGTAATAACTATGTACGGTGCCAGGTGGATACTAGGTTTATGAGGGGAGTCACCTCGTAAGTTATGCAAATGTCTAACCACAATGCTATACACATGAAACTAATATAGTATTGAATGACAACTGGAATTTAAAAATAAAAAAAATTTGGCTGGTGTGGCTCAGTGGATTAAGTGCTGGCCTGAAAACCAAAGGGTCACTGGTTCAATTCCCAGTCAGGGCACATGCCTGGGTTGTGGGCCAAGTCACCAGTAGGGGGTGTACAAGAGACAACCACACATTGATGTTTCTCTCCCCCTCTTTCTTGCACACTTCTTCGCTCTCTAAAATTAAATAAATAAAAAATCTTAAAAAAAAAAGAAAAAAATTTTTTTAATGATTAAAGTTCATAATATTTGACCTGCAGTCCACTTTTGGAATATTTTTCTTCAGAAACAAAAGCACTAGAAGTAAAAATGTTTTTAAAAATGTAACTGCAGCATTTTTTGTAGAGGCAAAAATATATCCAAAACATTAAAAACAAACAAAACAACCTGAATGTTGAACCAACTATGATGCACTCAGGCAGGTGTAAGGAAATGAGGAGTAGGACTTATATCTACTGGTCTGAAGAGAAGTCCATAAATTTCACTGTTAGGTGAAAAAAAACCAGCTGGTGAGTAATGGGTATAGTATGTTAAAAATTTTTTGTAAAAAGCAGGAAAAAGAAAAATATACATACATGCTTTGCTTTGGAATGTCCAAAGGCACAGAAGGCTACATACAACATCATTTACACTGGTTACTCTGGGGATTTGGGTCAACTGGACAGAGATTAATTTGTTTATTTCACTAAATGTACTGTTTGAGTTGTTACAGCAAATATGTTCCTTGTAACTAAAAATAATCAATTCAAATAATAAGAAAAAAGTTTTAAGAGGAAGCTGAAATTAATCCTCCTTTAAAACAAACCAAAATAAGAACCATTTAAAAACAAGGGGAAAGTCCTGGCTGGTGTGGCTCAGTTGACTGAGCACTGGCCTGTGAACAGAAAGGTTGCTAGTTCAATTCCCAGTCAGGGCACCATGCCTGGGTTGTGGACCAAATCCCCATGTGTGAGAGGCAACCGATGGATGTTTCTCTCGCTCTTTTTTTCCCTCTCTTCCCCTCTCTATAAAAATAAATGAATAAAATCTCTTAAAAAGTAAGAGGATAAAAGGGAAAATTCTTGTCTCATTTGTTGTTTTTTCAAGGGAATAAAGGCCATAAAATTTTCCACAAAGTAACTAGAAAAATAAAAACTCACATTTGATATTATTCCTCATGAGTCTATTTAACAGGAAGATTTCTATTTTTGAATTTGTCTAATTTAGACAGATTTAGTTTATAATAATTAGCTTTTATTGGTCACCATGAATAATACAACTTTAGAAAACTATTATTTTTAAAATCTCTACTTACCATAAGCCTGACGATCAGTGTGGGAGGCAGCTGTCTTTTGGTGGCAAAAATGACAGGAGGTAACTCTTCCACTGTCTTTCATCTTCATTCTGCTTTTTGTTTAGCTATTTCAAAGCCACGTTCCCACCTCCTCTCCTGCCTACTCAGTTTCCCCATAAAAGACAACCTTTGTTGCCAACTTTTTATACATTTTCCCAAAGACATTGCATATTTGTGTGTATGTGTGTATTTTAACACCAACAGCAGCTAAAATACCATGAATATTATCGGTACCTCGCATTTTTCACGTAATACTATCTTGGAGGTTGGTCCATGGCAGGAGGTAATAGGTGGTCTGCCTCCTTTTTAATCACCACACAATACTCCATTATATGGATGTGCCATAATTTATTTCAACAGTCCACTGAAAGTTATTTCTAACATTCTGTGGTCAAAGTCCTCAATCTGGGGTCCAAGAATAGGCCCTTGAAGCTCTGGAAATCGTACTTCCGATTGTGCATACATGAGCTAAAAATCTCTGTTCAAGGGAGAGAAAAGATTCACAAGCTAATCCAATTCTCAGGGTGCTGTGTCCCAGAAAGGGTTAAGAACTGCAGTGCTGTAAGTCTCTCCATCATAGATTGTTTGCTCTTGCTTCTACAGAAAAAATACAAATCATCTCCAAAAGAATCTCCCACCTACAGCTCAAGAAAGTCAATGGCATTTTTCTCTACTTCTACTCACAGTGTTTATTCTGCCCTCCTTCTAGCCCCTCACACACATAACCAATTATTCTCCACCTGCTGCCAAACTGGCAGCCCCCTTTATACCTACATCCACATGCTCTTCATCACCAGGTTGAGAAAAACATTGATGGTAATGTAGTTTTCTGCCCATTACCTGTCTCTAGTAATACGCTTGTCATCATAATTAGTTTCACCATCCTTGGCTTGCTTTTCTGTCATTTCTTTCCCTTGAGTTCTGTTAACGGCAGAAATTCGCTGCCAAACTATTATTCTGGTCTGTGTAATGGGGCTGACAGCAGAAGTATTCTGCTTTTTTTGACAACTGGATATGATTTGTAAAGGTATGAAGAGGAATTACTAATACTTCTCAACTCCATTACATTAACCTGGAAGGCATTCTACCCATAAAATGAATCCAATATTAAATTGCTTGTTTTATGAGTTTTCCTTTAATAAATTTTCTAATCTTTATGATGTTTTCATAGCTTCAGTATTTTCTGATCTCCATTTCCTGAGATTAATATGGCAACTTCATTTTATGAAAACTATTTTCATTAAATTTTCTTTATTTTTCAGGGAAGAGGAAGAGAAGGGAAGATGTATTTGTGAGGTTCTCTCCTTTCTACTGTGCTCTTCTCCCGGTTTCTGGCTGCTGCCAGGATGAGTAAGCATGTTTTCACAAAGCGATCATAACCCTTTATTTACAAACACAGAATCAAAAATTCACAAAGTCCAAATCAATAAAAAACAAAAACCCCTCTACATGTTGACGAATTCAGAGATGATCCTGAAGGCCCTGGATGGCAATAAACAAAGCAACAAGGTCCAAGATACACTCTATAAAAATTGCTTCGGTAGCCATAACATGGAGGATGATACCTTTGAGGAAGAAGGAGGGACTCAATTCAGAAGGCTACTGTAGTAATCTGGGCATAAAGGCCTCAAGGGGGGCTGAAGCAGGAGGGATGAAATTCGAGGAAGATTCAAGAACTATTCAGAAGGTAAACCAGCAGGAGTTGGTAACTAATCGGATATGAAGGGCAAGAAGTAACAATGACTACTACTTAATGAGCACTTAACATGTTTCAGACCATGTGATAGGGCTTTCCTTCTTAATCACATGTACCTTTGCAATACCCCCATGAAAAGTATTATTATCATGTCCTATAAATTAGGAAACGAAGGCACTGTGGTGTTAGGTAAATTGCCCAAGGTCATATGCCAGTTAAGTGGTAGACCCAGGGCAGTCTGACTTCAAGTCCATCAACTACCCACTGTGTGACAGGAAAACTCAAGGATGATCTCTAGGATTCTCCAGGGAAGGCTGGGCATGTGACCGTATCACCAAGTGAGGGACAGAATACAGGGAGAGGAGCAGGCTTAGAAAGAACATAAAGTGTTCAGTTCAGTATAACTCACTGTCAAGAGCAATGATTAAGGTCACATAGGCCAAGCAGTTTACACATTTTGTTAAAATGCTGCCTCAATAGTTAAAAGTGCAATGAAGTGGTTGAAATCAAGAAACAGGAAAGGTGGATGATGAAGCATGAGACTGTATTCATGTTGAATGTATACTGTTGGCATTTCTTTTTTGAAGATGACTGTAATTATCTGCTTAATGACACAGAATCTAGTCTCAGCAATTACTAAATGTCATCCCCACAGAAACTAGGAGGTTCTACAAAAGGTGGTATTTCTTGGGCCTCTACAGTTTCCACCCTTAAACAACTTGCTGCTGTTGGATTTACTCATCCCTGTCCTACCTTGGATCTTGAAACACGAAAAAGGGTTAAATAAGAAAATGATATTGCCAAGACTTGAAAAGTTTTTAATGTGTTGTCTGGTTTAAGGCTTCATGAAAATGTTAGTTAGCAACATGATACAGTGAAAAATAAGCTGGACTTAGAATAAAAAGATTGAGTTTGAACTCTGCCTTATAAAATCATAGTTTTATGACACTGGGCAAGTTACCCATTGATCTCTCTCAGTCTCATTTTCTTCATGTGCAAATTGAGGCTAATGGTACCTAGTACAGGGTTACTATGAGTATTCAGTTAAATAATGGGTGGCAGGTTATCTAGCAGAGGGTCTGGAACACTGCAGAAACTCAGTATATTCTAACATTTGTCCTTCCACTCCTTATGGAAAAGAGGCATGGTACAGCCAGCTACCATGTTGTGTGTGTGATAAATATTTAAGAAATACATATTTATTTTCATTTAAAATACACCTATGCTGTGCAGAATCTGGTTTTAAATCAGAGTTTATACCATTTTGATGCATGTTAAACAGTTTTAAGATGACAGCTATATATTAAGCTTATATGTTCAAAAATTCTACCCAAATAATTAAAGAGCAATAAAAGAAATCTTATTAATGACAAGGAGAGAAACTTAGTTTGATAAATCAAAGATAAGCTTCACCATCACAAACCCCAGCTGAACAGTGTGAGGGAAAAAAAACCATACTCTCTGCTTCTTGGGAAATTTTACTGTCCTGATCTTGGCAAGAAACTTACAACTGTTGTATTTATTTACAAAACTTTGCATTCCCAAGGGAAGAGGTTATATAAAGATTAGGGAAAACATTTGCAACATGTGGCTGGTTCCTCACTGCTCACATTGGGCCTTCTCCACGTACTCCCTCCCCGATGGGGCTGGTGCAATCTGAGGAGCCCTTCTGGGGCCAGGTCACACATTTTGCTAAATCCCATCTAGGCTTCCCATCTAGGAAAAGTTTCCCGTTTTCTTCTAATGCTTGAATCTCCAACTACCAGAGCAAGGGAGCCAGCCCCACTTTTTATCTAGTTTAGTCCCTCATCCCAGTCCGCTCATTCCTGGCTTGCATAATAGTGATCCATGCGGGTGTCTCTCTTTTTCTGTCTCCATCGTCTCGTCCCATACTTTCCCTTTCACTTCCCTGTTGATTTCCAGCCCCCACCCAGCTCCATGTTTCTCAGTCTCTCTGTGTTTCACCCTGCCTGTACACATACACAAGCACTGACACATCACAAGAACTTAGATACTGCAAACTAAAACAGCAAGTACCATTCAGGATATCTTATGATGAGTTCAGATCCCCCCCACCCACCTCTAACATTTACTCACCCAGAACCATCTCTGAACCAACAGAGTCTTCAACCACGTTCCCAGATGGGCTGGGTAAGACATCATCATCAAAACTGATGAGGTCGAAGTCCTCTGGAGGCTTGCTTTGCAGACCTGGAACAGGAGGGTTGGCTGAGGGTCCTTCGCCCAGGGACCTGAATGCTTTGGCTTGTGATGCCACTGAGAGGCGGGGAGGAACAGTGACTGGTTTCAGCAAAGGTGCAGGGTAGGTGGGGTTTTCTGAGGAACTTGATTTCTTAGGCAGCACGGGCCGTGGAGCAGGAGTTGGAACTCTCTTGCCTTCAGGGCTCTCGGCTGCGGGCCCTCCTCCCAGAATCTCATGATTGACACTTCGTGTAAGGCCAGGATTTGGTTTCTTTGGCAATTCAGGTTTGGTTATCGGGAGGCTCCCTACTTCTTGTGGTGGAGAGTGTGGGGTGAGCCCTTCCCTAGAGGCCACCTTGAGTCTGTTTTCCTGCCAGGAGTCCAGTTCTCCAGAAGCTCTGTTAGCAGCTGGTTTGGGAGCCACGGAGGGTTTCCCTGAGGGAACAGCAGGCCTGGGGGGAACTGTGCGGGGAGCAATCTCTGGTTTCTTGGGCAGTCCAGAGGTTTCTGTGTTTGTCTGACTATCAAATGCTTTGATCCTTGAAACAATACTATTTTGGCTTTGTTCTGTGTTCATAATGTTCATCACAGTCTGACTATCCAAATCGTGGGTACTGTCCAACAGAGACTGGGGTCGGCCTGGGGAGGGTGCTGCCTCTGTGGCCGCTGGGCTCGTTTTCTGGTGATTTTGCTCTTTAATGTGAGGATTTCTGGCTACTGGCCTGAGGCTGCTTTTTGATCTTGGTCTTGGCACTGGACATCTTGCAGCATTGGAGTTTTCTGGACAATTCTGTTCTTCAGAAATGTCAAAGACTATCAAAGGCGCTACATTTGTTGGAGGATCACTGGCTGAGACCGCTGGGGAAGGCTGAAGAGGTTTGAGGGGTGCCGGTAGTGCTGATGAGACCAAAACGAACAAAAGGAAGTTGCAATATTATAATTTGAAAGAAAAAAATAATAGAAAATACATATTTTTTAAAGATATACATGCGGAATATCAAATGTTTCTTAATTAGTAAAAAGTAATTCTAAAATCAATGGGAAAGTGTTTATACTCAGCTTCCTGCAGTAGTGTTCAAATTACACTTATTCATATAATAAGAAATATTCAATATGTAATATTTGAAAACACTGTTTAAATTTTTAATTTATTTTAATTTAATCTTCTTAAAAAAACATTTTATTTATTTATTTTTAGAAAGGAGGGAGGGAGATAAACATCGGTGTACAAGAGAATCTACCAGTTGTTTCTCTCATGGCCCCAGTTGGGGACCTGGCCCACAACGAGGCATGTGCCCTGACTGGGAATTGAACCAGCAACCTTTCGGTCCACAGGCTGGCACTCAATCCACTGAGTCACACCAGCAAGGGCTGATTTACTCTTTATTGTATTTTTTTCCATTACCATTTAGTCCCCTTGTACCCTCTTCCCCATAAAAACACTGTTACATTTCTGATTCTCAGTAGACTTATCACATGAACCATTTCTCTTTTGCTGTCAAAATTCCAACAATTCTTGCTTTATTTTTCCAAAGAAACGTACTTTCATATGTTATCCAAATACAATGCTTTTAAAAAGCCTAACGGGACAACAACTTTTAGCATCCTATCAAGTTGAAGTTGCTAAATATTAAATCCTTCTTGATGAAAATAAGGGCATAGCAATAATACCAACCACGAGTTAAAAGGATGATGTTTTTGTGACATGAACCAGGGTGAGCTCAAGAGACTGGGGCTTTGGTTCCTGAGAATGAGCTATTATAATCACAGCAAACCCAAACAAAGAAAGCACACAGGATCACACTGGCTGGGAAGCGGAGCTCAGTAAATCATGTACAAATTGAAAATTATTTTAAAGGCTAGAGCCTACTGATTACTTTCCTAGAACTAGGTCAGAATTAGGGAAGACAAATTACTTGCATTACTTTGAGGCAGATGGTTGTCTATTTCTTCTGAAAAGTCGGTCTGAGTTGCAGAAGTAATAGTGTGCCTTGGAGAGGCAGCAGCATTATTATTATTTGTTGTATTAACTTGAACTTGGTTGATTTCTTTTATGACTTGTTCATAAGACGGTGGGAGCTATAAATAAAGTGAAGATTTTAGACATCTACAGGCAATAGCCAACATGTTAATAGTCTCACTGTTCTAATCTTTGAACTTTATTTTTAAAATAAAATGGAAAGAGATAACACGGTATTTATTCACCTCAGCAGGAACCAGCTCACTGGGCCTCCAAGGGCCTGCTGCGGAGGCCGGGGGAAATCCCAGTCCTGGTGGTGGGGCTCCTGGGAACCATGAGGCTGGCCTCAGAGGCTCAGCTGCCACAATGGTGATCTCCGGGCGCCTAGCACACAGAAGCTGCAGTGAGGTTTGGCAAGTTGGTAACAAGCTATTGTCTATTTGCAAATGCTCAGAGATTCATGAAAACAACTATCATCCAAAAAAACTACATATGAATCACCAAAGTCACAGAAATGACCTGTTTGGCCTGGGCTGTCTCTAGCAGTACACCCAAGCAGGCTTCAAGGGATCAAAGGGCAGTCATCCTCTGTGATTTTGGCCTCAAAAATTTAGAGATGTACCCTAAGCGCATCCGCCTTGGTTAGTGAGAAAATGGACTAAGGCCCCTACAAGCTCTTCATTCCAGGGCCTACAGCACAACATAAATATATCATAAAGTAGAAAAGTGCACTGGTCAGAATTGTTATTTTCTTTTATTATAAAGTATATACTAAAAAAATGATAACATACAAGTAGAATATGCTTTTCCTCCTCATTCCACCTCTGTCCCAATTCCAAGGTACCTTGAAGTGTTCAGAGCTCACATGTTCACTTCTAAACCCTGACGTGTGTGTCTATGTTCCTGGTCAGTTGTATAAACGAATTTGATGATTGCTAATGCTGAGGAGCCATAGTGATTTAGGCATGGCTTCCTTCATTTACTTAACCTCAATCTATAGTTTCATGTTTACATCTTTTCTTCTTCAACCTGATTTCCTGAAAAACACCTACTGTGTGACTCTGAGCAAATCAATCAGCCTCTCCAAGACTCAATTTTCTGTTCTAACAAATAGGGATGATGATACCTGCCCTTCCTTTCTCTAGCACTCTATGGAAAATAAAAACAAAAAGCATGGTCATTATCAAATCTGTGCATAGACACACTCTCATGCTAGCTTGTAGAACCATAGAACCTGTCATTGATTAAGTTTGAATGGTGTTACCTAAGAACCTCTGCTTATAGTTTTTGTCTAAATAATGAGTTACTAATTAATAAATGTTAATTTATTAACCACTCTACATGCACTAATCCTTATGACAACCTCATGAGGTAGGTCTACTCTGTAACTAATGATGGGCATAGCAAAGCTGAGAAGGGTTAAGTAGCTTGCCCAAGGTCACATGGTAAGAAAGTAAAAGTCAGGATTTGAACTTGGGTGATGTCTCACTCTAAAGTCCTTGTTCTTCCTTCCCTGATAGTATACTGTGAGAAATTTGAAAGCAGGGAGGATATCTTATAACTATCCATCCATCTATTTATCCACCCATTCACCTTTCCATCCATCCATCCCTCTACTTATCTGTCCTTCCTTCTATGTATCCAGTGACTCAGTCCTCCCTCCCCAACTCCTCCCCTTTCTCTAGCAAGCCATCTAGCCACTGATTCATTCAGCTATCTATCTATCTATCTATCTATCTATCTATCTATCTATCTATCCAGCCAGCCAGCCAGCCAGCCAGCCAGCCAGCCAGCCTGCCGGCCTCTTTTCATTTCTTTATTCTTCCATTTAATTCCCTATCCTGTCATCCAACCATTGATCTATGCAACATTTACTGAGTAGCGATGAAGTACACAGCATTTCTTTGAAGCTGTTCCAATGATGCTTTTTACGTAGCAGCTGCTTAATAAACATTTTCAAATTGATGTCAGTAAATAATTACTGTCAAAAAGAACACTTTCAGGCTTGTATTGCTTCACCTCTCAGGCAAGCTCTTCATCACTCAAACTTATAGATTAGTTCAAGAAATGGTCTGAAGAGGCAGAATGCTATAATACACTTCTTACAAAAGAGAAATATTTAACTTGCTAACTGATAACATACTTGTATTTCATTATTAGCAGAATATATGCCCCCCCTTATAAATATAAGCATACCTCCTATCTCGATGAAGCTCACTCTGAATAGAAGTCCGAGAAGCTATAAAAGAAAGAATACATTGATATAGCATAAAATTATTATATTCAATAAAGGTTTAAATTTTTACAAGGAGCATTATTGAAAAAAATTAGCTTATACTCAACATCATATAGAATGGATTTTAACATCCATAGTAGAAAAGCAAATCAAAACGATCTTTTCATATGGTAAAGTTAATTATAGTTATATATTTGAATTCATAAGAAAGCATAGATTTGAAAAGCTCTCCAAAGCACATTTTGCACTTCTGAAAATAATTTAAAGAATGAACAGAGAAAAAAAGACTGCTATAAATAGAAATTGCAGAAGAGCATTTATAATGACATGAAATAACAATGGGCAGGAAAATTTGTTAAATATCTATTCTGATCCAGGACTATACTTTTGTAATATTTGTTTGTACTCTATTGTAAAGAGGGTGAAGGTGGTCAAATATTCATCTATTTTCTAACTTTTCTGGAGTTTTACAATATTCAAGTTGTTTCAGTACTTGAAGAAGATAATAAATGCAAAAATGTTCAAATCATTTTTATAAACATGTTTATAGCATATGTTATCACATATACAGCACTGACTTTTCCCTTAAGCCTCTAACTCAAAAAGCCAGATCGTTTAAATTTTTTCCAAATTTTATTTTAAAATTAAATTAATCTTAATTAGATGATCTGGAAAATATGTCACAAAAAGGGTCACATATTACACATATGTGCAATAGAAAATAACATCCATATTTTTAAGGAGCACATTCTAAAGATATCTTTTAAAAAAATCTTCAGCTCTGGCTGGTGATGCTCAGTGGGCTGAGTGCTGGCCTGCAAACCAAAGGGTCACAGGTTTGATTCCCAGTCAGGGCACATGCCTGGGTTTCAGGCTAGGTCCTCAGTTGGGGATGCATAAGAGGCAACCACACATTAATGTTTCTCTCCCTCTCTCTCCCTTTCTTCCCCTATCTAAAAATAAACAAATAAAATCTTAAAAATAAAATAAATAAAATCATTAAAAAAATGAAAAATCTTCAAATATTATACTGAAATGATTTGTCGTACAAATAGGAATTTGTTTCATATATTAAGTGTTTCTACTAGTTGTCCTCATATCTCTCCAATACTCTGATTTTTCAATACTTCTGATTTATAAAGGTTGATGGTATGAACCTTTTCTTTCTTCTTCCTATTAACTTCTGATTCTCTCTGAACAAGAAGGCTGACAAAGCTGGGGAGGCAGGGGTAGAGGTGGGCGGTGGGAATGAAATTTTGGCTGACAACTCAATCTATTCTAGGTTGGCCAAGCAGATCCAACATTTGAAACCCAAACCCTTAGATCCCAAGTTGGAGAATGTCCTGTATTACTATCATCAACTGGTTTGACTTACTTTTCTATTAAGAGTTAAACCAAGCTGAAGTGCATTTTGTCTACTGGAACAAAAGGACAGGGAAGCTAAAGCTCTGAGTGGTGCGTCTGATTCGGAAGAATGGTTTCATTAAGTCAGAGCCTCATTGAGTGTGCTGCAATCACATCACCATCATCACTAAAGCCAGAATCAGCAGACACAGCACTTGTACAAGACATCATGTTATTTATTGTCACAAACATACCTCTTCCACGGGGCATTTTTGCTGTGCACTATTCATGAGTGCTAAGGGAAAAAAAGAAGGGGTTATAGAAGAGGAAAGGGAGAGAAAAGAGTGAACCCAGTTGCCTATGCTCTAAAAGGAATTTGAGAGCAAGACTGTCTTGCCATGCCACTCTGCATACTTCCACGGAAAAGAAAAGTCAGTGAGCCACTATTTCAGGGAGTAAAGAAGTAATGTTGTGGCAAAGACATGTCTGTACAGACCAGATATATACACACATAACCATAGGGAAAAAAAATCTACCTATAGTTTTTAACAACAGTGCAAAAAATATTGAAAATCCATTTTGAAAAAAAAAATCAATTTGCTACTTCAATAGAAATCAATATTAAAGTATAAGTAATACTTAAAAGGAAATTCAGAAGTCAATTTACATCCTTCTAAATTGGCTTTTCACTTGCTTCTGCCCTTTCACACCAGAGGACATAAGTAACAGGTGCCCCCTGGTTAGCAGAGTGGCATTCCTACTCTGGGTGTAGCCCAACGAGGGGTGAGAAAGCCTCCCAGTCACACTCACAGATCTCCATATCCCTCCATCCTTCCATCCTTCCAAAAGCAGTGCTTTCCCCCTCCCCTGCTCCGATCATTTTTTTTTTTCACATTCACTCATGTATGAAATCTGTTTTCTCTCCTGATCCTTATGGAGTGACTGCCACTTTTTGCCACTGTTGAACAGGTTTAGCATCTGGAAACACTTCAGATGTTCGTGGCAGATTTTCATGTACTATCTTACACTCTTCTTGCTAATTTCCTAACCACCTGCTTAATCCATTCTCACTTTACCAGATTAAAAAGATTTGATGTAGTTGTTGCCAGGGAAACTGAATTTGCCACCAAGGCCCATACAGACCGATATGCTCCTTTTAGCCCTTGCCAAAGGCTGCTAGTCTCGCGAGCATTTTGGTTGAAGGCCACAAAATAAAGGCAGTATTTTCAGTTAAAGTTATCATATCATTTTTCAGTATTATGTTGAAACTATTCTAGCTCATATGGTTAAATTCTAAGTACAAAATAAATTCATATCCAGGTATTTATAAAAGATTGTGATCTGGATTTGCAGTATTAGTACTAATAACAACTCTTCCTATGCTCCAAGAAGATCTTGAGTATGACAGGACCCTCAGTAAGCATCCTAACCCAACAATATGGGTGGGGGACCAGAGACACAGAGAGATTAAATGAGTTAAACCAGGGCACACAACCCGTGACAGGGAGGGCTGGGAGCAGTTTGTTCCTTGAAGCAGTGTAACTCCCTGTGGAGCCCGGAGAGCTGGATGCTTGACCTGATTCTAAATAATTCAAAAATATCAATTAAATGATGGTCAGGAGAAATAAACACACAGAAGGATTATTATATTTATAATAAGCATCCTTGCTATAATCCTTACCAACGAAAACCACAATAATAAAAAATAACTAACTACATTAGCTTAAGACAAGGTGTGAGCTACATGCGTGTGACATGGTAACAAGAACATCTGTGCAATGGGAAGCTCAAGGCCTCAGAGTCTGGAAGTCTAGGTTCACAGCTAAGCTCTACCTTATGAAGCCACTTAACCTCTCTGAGACTCAGTGTCCCGGCCATCTGCAAGCATGGAGCATTATTTTACAATGTATGTGAACAGTTCCTAACTTAAGTAGGCAATTAATGTTAGCTATTTCTGAATTTCAGAGAATAATTTTCTTCTAAAAAATTAATGAAAGGAAAAGCATGAAATTCTAGATATATCCAGTCAGAACACTTTAAGATCTTTACCCAAAATATTTAAGGCTCATAAGAATAAATGCAAAAAGACCTCAAGCTTGACTGAAACCATACTCATTATGAAAGAATTTAAAATATAACAAAACCAGTTAAGGAACACTGCCTTAAAATGTGATAAAGCCTTTCTCTTTGTCAGTGTTAGATGATCAAGTCTGGGATAGTAAAGCAAACATCTCAGGGATAGTAGGTTGGGTAAGACAAAAGTTGTTTACAACTTTTTCTTATATTAATAGAATGGGCAAAAGGGCAAAAGAGCAGGGATGCCACAGTGATTCTCCACGCTAGTTACACAGCATCACGTGAGGATCAGTTCAGCCTTCTTGCCTACATATCAAAGCAAGAGTTTTCCCATTGTTTCACCTCCTCCCTCTCTGGTAGGGTTGCTTCACCAGTTTCCTCTTCTTTCTGGCTCTAGTCTGATCTCTCTACTGATTCCTTACCTGCTGCCTACAGAGACCTCTAAGCTTCCTCTTCCAAAAAAGTCTGTGAACGTGTTCACATGTCCTCTCTGCCGGACCCTCGTCCCTTCTCAAGCTACAATCTTTTCTTCTCCTATTTACCACCAAATTTCATAAAAGAGTAGCCTACCCCAGCTGTCCTAGCTTCAACATATCCCATTCATTGTTCAAGTTGAAGTATGCCTTCCAACCTCAATGTTCTACTTAAACTGCTTTCTCAAAGTCAGCACTGACCTCCTAAGTGCTACATACAATGACCTGTTCTCAGCTGCCTTGTGCCTGACCTTGCTGCAGCACTAAGAGCTGTTTGTGGTTCACTCATTCTTTTCCAAAACCTCGCTTCCCTTGACCTCTAACACACAGCAGTCTCCTAGTTTTTCTATTACGCTGATCATTCTTTTTCAGCCTCTCCTGCCCGCTCCTCCTTAGTTGCCTTCCCCTTAATATTTGCATGACACAAGGCGTCATGGTAACAAGCAAGATCCATCCTGAAGGATCTATGGGAAGTTAGACATAGATTACAATCCCCATCAAAGAAGTCCTGAAACCCAAAAGAGAGGAAAGGTAAGAAGCCAGAGGACACAGGCAGGGGCCAGCAGATGGGACTCAGTGAATGGAGGACTCTCCTCAGCAGGGCTGGGTTTTTGGATCATGTGTCTTTCACCCTGCAGCGCTGTAAAGGCATGACTTGGTCCTAGACACCACTGTTTCCCAAGATTCTGCCCTTTGTCATCTTCTTATCCTCTACACTTTCTCCTACATGGTTAGCTATTCCCAGGACTTTGTCTATAACCCTGATTACCCCCAAATTGTATCTCCAGGAAGAAATGCTTGCCTAAATTCCAGACCTTAATCTCCTATTTAAATTATCCTTTCTCTCTCCCCCCACTCTCACCCCAAGGGCTTTAAGGCATGTAACGTTTTCATGAATTTTTTATTTTCATATCTGAACTCTTCAACATAAACTGTGGCATTCCCACATTTTTAAAATTCACCACTCCCAACAACAACAAAAATGAAATGTGGGGAAACACAGAGAACTGTGGAATGCTTTTCTGTATCACCTTAAAAATTGTTCACTGCAATAAGTTCAAATGAATGCTCCTCAAAACCTGTGGATATCCTAAATCCATACTAACTATTACAAATTATATTTCTAAAAACAGTATACATCCTCCTTAGGGGGGTGATCTCAGCTCAAATAATGTGAAGAACATCTAAAATCCTTGCCTTATCTTTTTTTATAACAGGTAATTCATGTTCCGTTTGGAAAATGGATCTTTGAAGAGCCTTTTATTAAAAAGGATGTTAAAATCCTGCACACCAAGAGTACATTTTAAAGCTTTAACCAAGAGGTAAAGTTGGTAAGTATGAATCTACTATTCTGGAGAGAATTCTATTGGGCACTTCTATCTTGTATGTTTAAGTGTGAGTTAAACTCCATAGGCATTTTCACAGTTAAATAAAAATACTGTGGAAGCAAATGAATCAAAAAGGACAGGGCTTGTTTGATATTTTTCAAACCCATCAGATGTTTCTACCTCTAAAAATGGTTCCATAAAACTTACATTAGATCACAGAAACTGACTAGATAATCCAGATTTATTTTAAGAGCTTAGTTCTATAAGATAAAAATTTTGTTCTGAGGAACTGGCTTATCAATAAATGAAAGCTGGAAACAAAGTTGAAAAGCTGGTGGCATGTCTGAAATGGCTTATTGCTCCTTAGGAGAAGCTCCTCTTGTTGGATTCTTTGTAAGATTCATGAAATATAATGACTTACTAGAAATCTGAACCATCATTTAAAATTATTATAGAGGAAAATGTAGAGCAGGAAAAAACAAACTTACATCTCTTGATTACCGCTCTAATGGATGACAAGGGTCCTTGGCTAGAAAAAGAAAGAAAGAAAACTTATTATACATTCATTAATCCTTTTGAAGAAGAATCATTCATCACACCAGGTCATTTCTGGGACTCTATATGGCGCCAAGCAATAAGTTTGATACATTAATTACTGGTCTATCCTCTTTACAAAACACAAATTAAAAAACATTTAACAGCTGCCTTTGATATTTAAGATGTTTTACGGGAGGTGAAGTATATCTGTAGTATAAATAAAATTTTGCCTTGAAGTTGCTTTTATAGCTACCTACATACTGTGTCTTCCAGTGAACTGCTTGAAGTCAGGTAGCAATTACATGGTGCTCAAAGGATTTTGAACCCTGTCCCCCTCTTTTTTGACTTTGGAATTCCTATCTTCTCAGATCAAAACAGATCACTGTTATAGTTAATCTGACCTGAAGACAAACAGCATTTCCCCCTAAGACAAGAATTAAAACATCACCACCTAAAAATAAAAGCCTTCTGCTGGGACTTCTGTTCAATAGCTGGTTGGTCTTGACCGTCTCACTGAGCAGCCACGGGCAAGTCACAGAACTCTTCTGAGCCTCCATTTAGCCACTGGTCAGAACCAGCTGGAACTGCACAGGTTTATGCTATTAGTTTTTCAGGTTGTTTGTTTGTTTGTTTGTATTTTGTCTTTATTCATACCAGCTGGACTGTGCTTTTTGGAATCATTTAGAAAAAAATATATAACCATGAAAGTTTAATGATATAATTCAGAAAAAAAAAAGGTTCTTGTTTATAAAATTCTTCAGTTTTTTTCAGAATGGTGTTTTAAAATTTATACTTATTTTTTTGAATTTATGCTCTTTTAAAATTTGTGCCTGTGGTAACCTGCATAAATCCTCTTGCTGTTTCTTAGATAGGTACAACAGGAAGATACAACAACATACCAGTCCATTTTATGGGAGAGGTACTTTAAAAATACACTATTCTGTCACAACAGAAGAAAAAAGGCACTAGGAGGTCTTCAATACCAAGAAGCTAGGACCATAATAGGAAAACATGTGTTTTCGCAATACTGATTTTTAAAAAATATCTTGAAGGCTTTCTACTTGAAAGTAAATAGTATAAAGTAATACAGAAGAGGTAACAGCACTAAAACACAAACAGATTGACTGAAGGTTTTAGGAGAAACTTCTTGGTGTAAAACTGGAGTGTTCTGCATGTGCCTGTTGATGCAGATACAGTATTGTGCCTGTTGATGCAGATACAGTAAGTAAAAGAACAAAACCAGTATTCAGAAAAAAGGACAAAAAAGCCAAAGTTCCATGTGTGCCCCACAAGACATAGGGATGTTACTGAATGTCTGTATCTTAATTCCCTTGCTCATTAACACTGATTCGGTGGGATGTTATTCCTACTTAAAAACACCCTCTGTCCTGTGTTACCTTTGTGGAGGGGAAAGGTATCCAGACTGAGGTGGAACATGAGGGTACTTCAGTTAAACTATACCCCCACCCTGCACACAAATATGTTGAAATCCTAACCTCCAGTACCTCAGAATGTGAACTTATTTGGAAATAAGGTCACTACAGAAGTAATTAGTTAAGATAAGGGTCATACTGGAGTAGGTCAAACTGTTAGTACCCTAATCTAATCTAACCGGCGTCATAGAAGAAGGCCATGTGAAGAAAGAGACACACAGGAAAAGTGTCTTATGACAAAAAAGGCACAGTCTAGAGTGACAAAGCATCAAGCCAAGAACACCAAAGAGAGCTGTCAAACCCCCAGGAGCTTGGAAGTAAGGCAGGATCTGAGTGTGAATTTTAAAGGGAGCATGGCTCCGCCAACACCTTGATTTCAGATGTCTAGCCTCCAGAACTGTGAGTACCCAATTTCTGGTGCTCTGGTGTGTGTACAGTACATCTGTTATGATAACCCTAAAAAATTAATACAGGGGGAAACTGGGCTTCTGGGGTGCTGAGTAGATGTGACAGTCCATTGAGCTGTATACTTTATGCATTTTTCTGTATGTTTCTTCAATAAAAAGTTGGGGAAAGGTGGAAATTTTGACACAAAATAGAGTTTTGACTGAGGTCATCCCAGGCTCTACAGTTCTCAAGCTTTGCAGTATCATGTTTAGACTAGATCTATAAACGAACCAACCAACCAACCAAAATTTTATGTCTAAAACTGCATTGTCCAAACCCTCAAAGTTTAAAGTTTTCTCTTAGAGGTTAACAGGTTTCTTGGGAGGGAAAATTAAAAAGGAAAAAAAAGGGCCCATGGTCCGATACATCTCCATGGGAAGTAGCATCAGGAGATGCTGGCTGTGCAGTGCACATGATTTCCGAATCTCAGATGTGGCTATGGATGCAGTGAGGTCAGAAGACATTCTGCAAAGTAAGGGCTAGAGGTGAAGTTCCCACTCTACAGTACGAAGAGAAAACTCTATTGGAATCCTCCTCCAGCATGAGCTCAGGCTCATGTCTCAGCAGGGAGCCTCCAGGAAGGGTGGCCACCATGGAGGCAGATATGGCCCCAGGACCACTGATCAAAGGAGGGGGACAGTAGAGCCTGCTGGTTCAGAGAGCTAGTTCTGGCTTCCAACTAACTGTCCATATCCCCTCCTGGTGCTTACCCTTGCTGGCTGCTGTTACTCTGTGCAAATTACTTTCTCTAAGGCCCTTTGTTTCCTCATGTGTAAAAACAAGAATAACCCAACTTCCTTATGAGGTTGTTATAAAGAGTAAGAGGGAGAGTCCATTAAAGCATTGCACACAGTGCCTGGAACAAAGTGTGTGTTTCATAAGTTCGAGATGCTATTGTCATTATTAATGTTTATTCATCATCTTTGGGGCACACCACAAAACATCTGACCCTACATACAACCATTGGTAGGTTCTCCCTCTGGGGTCTGATATCATACAGATAGCAGACCTAACTAACAGTTTATGTTTTTAAAAGAGTTTTTTCTTTGAGACTTTTTTTGAGAAAAGAACTTTTCTCTCCTGTGTATTATTGACATTTGAGGAGGGGGGAGCTGTCTTGAGTATCGCAGGATAATTAGCAACATCCCTTGCCTCTCCGTATTAGATGCCAAAGACACACTTCCCCCAGCCCCCTGCCAGTTGTGACCACCAAAAATGTCTGCAGACACTGCCAAGTGTACCCAGCAGGGGTGGGGCAGAGGAGACTGCCCTCAGGTGAGAAACACTGAGCTAGTGGCAACAAAAAGGACTAATTGGATCCATATGGATAGGAAAGAAGCTGGCTTTGCCATTTCTGGTTGCCAGGTTGATGGCAGTAGTAGTGGGATAAAACTGGGGGTTGGATATGAGGGAACAGGGCAAAGGCAGCAATGAGAACAGAAGAAAGAAGTGAAAGAAATTTCTAGCATGAAGAACAGTTTTGGAAAAGTGGTACTATGCTATACCAGGTGAAAAAATGAGTCCTTCTATGAAGCAACATAGAAAATCAGTCATTCTATGAAAAGAATCTTTACTAAATCAGGTATTTACCAATCTAGGATTACCTGCACTTTAAAAAAACAATACTTAGCTGGTCCGATGGTAATGGGTTATCAGAACTCAACTAAAGTTTAAAAACAATACTTATTTTAGGACTACACTGAACAAAAGTCCTTGACTTGCTGCATCTCAGGAAAAAATCATTACATGTATTTTCATAAACAAAGCCTTGGACAAACATGGATTTGCTTCTGAAAACGGAAAGCAATAATCTTATCGAATATAACACCCAGGTATTTTCATCTTGAGTGTGCATCAGTCAACTTTTATCACCTGATATTACCTGCTAAAACAAGGTAATATCATGTAATAGGAGAATGTATGAGTCAGTAAATAATATTTGCCACTGAGATAAATATAAAGCTATGATGCCATTTTAATAGTGTCTAAAGTAATATCATCATCACATCATGTAGGACCAGATCTGACAAACTGCAGGGAATAGAAAAGAACAAGTGTAGTTACTTGAAACTAATGCAAATAAATTTTTTTTTTACTTCTAAATCTCTGATGAACCACCATGGTTTAAAATTTGGGTATGGTTAGAGGATGAATTCCTTCTTAAAAATTACAGAGCAAACATTAATAAAGAGGCCCTGGCCAGGCAGCTCAGTTAGTTGGAGTGTCGTCCTGATATGCCAAGGTTGCAGGTTCAATCCTTGGTTGGGGCACATAGAGAATCAACCAATAAATGCATAAACAAGTAGAACAAAAGATTGTTGTTCTACTCCCCCTTTCTCTCTCTCAAAAAATCAATAAAAAAATGTTTTAAAAATTATTTCAAAACATTAGTAAAGAAAAATAATTGAGTATTCCCTTTAGCAGCACATGTACTAAAACTGGAATGATACAGAGAAGATTAGCGTGAGCAAGCCCCCTGAGCAAGGATGACATGCAAATTTGTGAAGTGTTCCATATTTCTTTGCAGCAGCTGGAAAAGAAAGTGCTGTGATTTGATTGAAATAAAATTAAATGTGTTGTCTTCTTCTAAAAAAAAAAAAAAAAATGGCCCGGCTGGTGTAGCTCAGTGCACTGAGCGTGGGCTGGGAACCAGAGGGTCCCGGTTCGATTCCCAGTCGGGGCACATGCCTGGGTTGCGGGCCGGGTCTCCAGTGAGGGCCATGTGAGAGGCAACCATACATTGCTCCTTCTCCCTCCCTTCTCCTCTCTAAAAATAAATAAATAAAATCTTAAAAAAAAAAGATGGATATACAAAATACACTTAATAATACTCTGAAAGTTATATGAGTTCTAAGTTTACTTTATCATCACCATGACAGGCCAATTATAATAAGATTTATAATATAACGCCCTTCAAGTTCTATCGGGTACTTTTCTACTTAATCTTTTTCATGGACAAGCAAACCATATGTGCGACCTTTATTTACATCTTTAATTTCAGGACGAATAAAGCTAATATGCATTTAAATGAGTTCCATTTACACATTCTACCTATTATGAAATTTGTAAAGTGAATTCTAGTGATAGTTATAGCTGTGAGCAAGACAGCTATGGAGGAAAAGCAAAATAGGATGCATGATCTACCTCCTGGGGCATCATAACTGTCATGGCAACAGCAAAGAATTTGAAGCCAACCAGAGACTGACTAACTATTTGTATGAGCTTGGCCAATTTACATACTTGCTGGAATTGTTTCCTTACCTGTAATATGAGGATACTAATGACTCTCTTTTGATTTGTTACTAAAACCAAATAAAAAACTACATAAAATGTATAGCACAGTACTTGGCTCAAAAAATGTTAGTTATATGTAGTACCCTATTTGCCAATACACAAATTTCTATAGTTCATAAGTACATGAGGCTGAAATTTTTGGAGCTATGATGCCCACACCAGTTGCCCTATAGTTATCATCTATTTATAGTCTACCTTATAAATTCAAATAGTTGACCATTTGCATTTCAGTTGTAATTATTATTCATTACTTATAACCATTCTGAGTTTCACAATGCATACTTCTCATATACCTAATCTCCTATACTTAATCTCCTACAAAGCCTAAACTGAAGGAATAACAAAGCCAAGAGAACAAAACAGACAAAGCTTTTATGAGTACTGTATTATCCCCATTGAGAACACACAGGTCTCAGTTCCTTCCGGTCATCCTTCCCATGATGTTTTTCACAAAATGGGCATGGTAATCAGTAGCTCTGCTAAGCAAGAAACCCTGCAAAAGTGTTCAAAGATCTTGGAAGAGGCTTTTGACTTTGTTAATAACTACACAGTACATTTAAAATAAGAATATATTGCTCTACCCTTCCCATTTCTCTAAGTTATTTTTCTTTTTCTCTTGTTTTCCACACATGCAGGTCTTGACTTCCTGATTAGACTGCAAACTTCTTAAGGAGAGACTATCTTCTGCTCATTTTTATAGTGCAATTTAGTGAAACTGTGTCAAGTGCTCACTGAACTAATGTGAACTCGATCTTACTCAGAGAGAAATAAATACAATTTGAGTAGTATATATGATTCTACCCACAATCTAATAAGCAAATCCCCAGGAATAATTTTGCACTGGTTTTCTTCTGGAATTGGAATGGTTTCAACTCCCAGTTATATCTTGTATCCATATCCTGCCAAAAATGCCTGCCTCTAATGTCTTAAAAATAGGTATTTTTCATACAAAACGTCACCCTGATAAGCATCTGATGCTTAATGAAGAACAGTACTATCTTCTAATAGTAGGTGGGAAACTGGCCAGGATCAACCTCAGAGATTGTGCACTAGACTACAACACGGCATCTAATTTGGCAACAAATACTGTATTTTGTGTCAATTAATGGTATTTCTGGGATAATTCTGCCTGTTCACAGTTTTTCATTGTAGACCATCTTTAGAATCTGTCTCTCTGTAAGTTAAGCCTCTGGTAACTCCCAATAAATTGGTAGCATAAACTCTATTGATATGCTGCTAAATCTCACACCATGTATATAATACACGATGACACATGGTGATCTTAATCAGCTAGAACTTGTACCAGGGGGTTATGTTATAAGTTGCAGAGCAGGAATAACTTATTTTGAGAAGCAGCTTGGGACATAATGTTAAGTCAGTGCCTAAACAGGTGGCATTTACCGCACCATGTAAAAACAGGATCTCTTCACTTGTGAATACATGGGTCTGATGTGTAACTGTGTTCAGAGCACCTACTGAATGAATCCAGGAATTCAGAGCGAGAATAAATCTTTTCTGGGATTATATCTTTTTTTTTTTTAATTACTTTATTGTTGTTCAATTACAGTTATTTGCATCCTCTCCCTCCCCTCCCCCTTCCCCC
>PVJI01005801.1:0-92706 GCA_004026765.1 Micronycteris hirsuta | reverse complement strand
TGGTAATATTTCATGTCTAAATTTATCTGATATAACCACTACAGCTTTCTTATGATTGGTGGTTTCACAGCATCTCATTCAACATTCTTTTACTTCCAATCTACCTGCATCTTTATATTTTAAGTGAGTTTCATACAAACAGCATATAGTTGGATCTTGCTTTTTAATTTCACAATTCTGCTTTTCAATGGCTACTTTTAGTACATTTACATTTAACATAATTAATAATATGGTTAGGTTTAAATCTCTCATAATGCTATCTCTTTTTTTTTGTTTTTTTTTACTTTATTGTTGTTCAATTACAGTTTTCTGCATACTCTCCCCTCCCCTCCCCCTCCATCCCACCTCCTGTCCCTGCCTCCCTCCCCACCCTTGGTTCTGTCCATGTGTCCTCTATAGTGGTTCCTGAAAACCCTTCTCCCCATTGTCCCCTCCCCCCTACCCCTTGGCTATTGTTAGATTGTTCTTAATTTCAATGTCTCTGGTTAAGTTTTGCTTGCTTTTTGCTTTTGTTGATTATGCTATCTTGTTTTTTTGTTTGCTATTTTTAAAAATATCTTTTCTTGCCTTCTTTTGGATTAAAATTTTTGGTATGCTTTTAAAATTTATTTTACTGTTTCCCCTTTACTTATTTGTTTTATTAGTGATTTATTTATTAGTGATTGCCAAAGGGTTTAAATATGCATTGTTAACTTGTCACGATCTACCTTTAAAGACTATTATACTCCTTCATGCATAATTTAGGAAACTTAAACACGTATACTTCCACTTCCCCCATTTTTTTGTTATCATTGTCATATATTTTACTAACATGTGTGTTATAATCTCCCAATATATTGTTAATTTTTACTTCAAAGTTTTACTTAATTTCTAAGAAATGAAAATCAGAAAATGTTTTTTTATTTCCTATGAGTTCAACTTTTAAAAAATATTAAATTTATTGGGGTGACATTTGTTAAAAAATTACATAGGTTTCAGGTGTACAATCTGTAATACTTCATCTGTACATTGTGTGTTCACCACCCCAAGGCAAGTCTCCTTCTGTCACAGTTCATCCCCACTTTGCCCTCTACTACTTCAACACATTCCCCTTTCCCTCTGGTCATTACCGTTCTGCTATTTGTGTTTTCGAGTTTTTCTTTTCTTAGTCCCTTCGCCGTTGTCATCTAGCCTTTTCCCGCCTGAGAGCTGTCCGTCTTTTCTCTCTATCTTTGAGTCTGTCTCTGTTTTATTTGTTTACTTTGTTCACTAGATTCCACATATAGTCGAGATCACATGGTATTTGTCTTTCTTTGGCTTATTTCACTTAGCCTAATACTCTCCAGTTCAACCCATGCTGTCACAAAAGGGAAGATTTTCTTCTTTTATTACAATCAAGTAGTATTCCATTGTATAAGCATACACAGCTTTTTTATCCACTCATTTACTGATGCACAATTGGTCTGGCCCTGAATCCGGGCTACCATAAATAACACTGTAAGGAAGATATGGGTGCATATATTCTTTCGAATTAGCTATTTTGAAGTCATTGTCTGTTAATCCTATCAGCTCTGGTTCTATAGCCAATTTTTTTTGACCAATTTTTTTTCTTGGTGATAGGTCATTTTTCCCTGCTTCTTTTTTACTGGATGCCAGAAACGGAATATTCTCTTGTTGAAGGATGGGTTGTGGTTATCTTTTTAAAAGTTTATTGGTCTTTGTCTGGTAGGCAGGTAAGTTACTTGTGGACCTGCCTAATCTTTTTTAGGTTCCTTTTTAACTTTTTTCTTAGGGTGGGCCTGGAATAGCCATTTCTCTAGAGCTTGTTTAACCTTTCTATAAACAAGTGACTCTTCTGGAGTCCCTACTGAATGCTCCCAGTATTCAGTAAGGTCTCTCTTCTCTGACTGGTCAGACCATAAATGACTTTCTACTCTGTGTAAGCATTTGGAATTGTTCATCCTATAGCTCTCCAATAGTTTCTCTTTGCCTAGTCTCATGCAGATTTGCTCTACACCTGTACAGCTTATTAATCAGCAAAAGACTCAGGGGACGTGTAGCTAAGTTTCTAAAGCAAGTTCTGTCTGCATAACTTCCTTCTCTCTGATACTTAGCCCCACAAATTCCAGCTGCCTCATTCTCTTCAAGTTTACATTCTTTCTCCTCAACTCGGGAAGACCACTTACACTATGTTGCAGGCTGGAGAGAAATCCAGGGTGATCCTAGGTCTTATATTGGTTGTTTCCTTCTCTTAGAGATCTCGGTCTGCTACCCGTTGTCTGGATGTCTGAACACTGACTGTTGTGTCATATATTTTGTCTAGTTTTATAATTGTTTATGGTGGCAGAAGGGTTTATACAAGTGACTTTGTCATAGGTCCGAGATTTTGTGGGTTTTATTTCTCATCTTCTAGCACATACGTGTCTTACCAAGTTTTCCAGAGTAATTACTACTTCTTGCTCACCATATTCAATCAGTGTGTCTTCAGTATATTTGGAGACTGTCTTGTGGAGTGGACAGGTGAACAAAGTCCTGTGGACTAACTTACAATTTAATACAGCCCTGAACAATGGTAGAACGGTGAGTGTATATTGGTGACCCTTCAAGCTGAAAGCAGAAGTTTCTGGCAGTCTTTACTAACAAGCAAATAAACATCCAGCAAATCAATAACTGTATACCAGGTGCCAAAGAATGTACTGATTTGTTCCAGCAAAAAAACAAAAACAAAAAAACAAACCCCCCCCCCCACATTTGTAATATCAAATTCAATTTGAGTTACCACCCGATTAAGTTTATAATTATACACTCTCACTCTTCAGAACCCAACTATTTTATTCATGTGTTCAACATGTTATTTAAGTAGGGATGTGTTAGGAATCACCACCTCTGCATCATTCAAGTCCTTGATGATAGTTCGAATCTCCGAAGACCTCCCAGGAATGTGGTATTGCTTTTGGTTTAATATCCTGGTAAATAGAGGAAAACTTCTAATGGTTTCCAGTTGGCCTTTCCTATCATAGCAGTCCTAAGTTTATGAGTCAAAGAACCAGTATGGAGGTTCTGCCATCTGTTGAGTATGTATATTCCAACTATGCTTTCTGGAATTTTGAAAATAACCATGAGGTGGTTTGGGGGGCCCACTGGCCCATTGTGAGACACACCTGGGCCAAAACTACGTTGATCCTCTGGCCTTGATTTGCCCCTACTCTGACTGGTGAGCCGCTGTGTCTTTGGGTGTCAGGAAATAATGTCAGTGCAGCCAGTGTCCAAGGACTTCCCCCGAACTTGGTTATTTTCACTCCCTCAATGCGGTCACTAGATAAATAGCTATGGGCCCTTTGGGGAGGGCCAGGAAAAAAGAATTGCAGTATAAATTGTTGGCAGCATCTCAGGATCCTTCCTCAAGTTGAATGCTGGCTTCTCCTAGAGGCATGTAATATCTCCTGGCTACCTTTATCCCTGATGTCTGCATACCTATATTGATATTTCTATATCTACCACCCCAACCAGGCTTCTTTTTTGAGGTGGGGGATAGGGGTGAAAAGCAATTATGCGAGTCTGACCTCTGTATTCGACATCCTCATTTCTTCTCACAGTCCTCCTAGGGGGGTGATGTAGGCTTTCTGCTTTCTTTTTCTCTATGAAAAAGAAATATATGCCTTTTCCTATAGTATATCCATTTCCAGTTCACATCTAATCCTTTTTCTCTCCCTCATCAATAAAGAGAGGAGAAGCAATGCAGATGGATTTCCATATTTGAAAAGATGCAAAAATATTATCCCAATTAAAACTTCATTAAAGCATTTATTATGCTTTATTTTGATTTTAATGAAACTATGTACTCCTTAAAAGTAAGGACTTGTTACTTCATCCTAGGATCCTTACACCTAATTATAATTTTGGCACACGATAGGCACTAATTAAGTTTTGTTGAATGTGGAGCATGGGTGCTTGAGTGCAAATGTAAACGAGTGTTATTGTCAGCAGAAAGCCTGAGTTCTAATTGCAAAATTAGGATGATCATCCTTGGTGTGTAGTGACCATGGGCCACAACACTGAAAAGGTTTTTCTAGGAAACTGACCAAATCAGGAATCCTCCAGTACAGCCTAAGAAAGTCTTGATACACTTAACACAGGTATGTGAAGGAAGGAGTTACCAGAACTGTTAAAACCAAGGTAGCCCGACACCCCCAGGTTTTGGACAACAGAACTCAAACACTAATGGTTTTAATGATGCTTTATTTGAAGTCTGAAGTGCTATGAATGAGTCACCTTTAGCATATTTAAGTGTGTTAACTTCTTTGCTTCTGGCAGTTTATTTTTAGAAGCGTTCTTCCTTATGATCCGGATGGGGAGTATGGTAAGTATACAGCCAGGTCAGAGTTCTAGAATCAGAGGGAAATGTGAGAAAGAACTGACTTCCTCTCCTGTGTCTATCTCTCATTCATTCGGCACATCTTCTGTGGGTAGTTTAATTCCTATGGAGGAAACTCAAGTTGATCTTTTCGGGAAGGAGAGAAGGAATATGGGAGGACTGTGGTAAGAACGATGGGAGAGCTAGGCATAACTTGCCTTTATGTAGTTTTAAAATGTCTTCCATTTGGGAACATTTGTGTACTTTCTTTTAATTTAATCCATGACAGAGGAATGAGGCACCAGCAAGGAAAGAGACCTATGTTTCCCCCCAAAAGGAAAATAAAATTCTACTTCAGTTTCTCCTTTATTGTTCCTCAGATTTTTCACTCTTCCCCTGTTTCGGAGTGTTTGAACAAAAGTTTCTGTGACAGCGGGGAACATGTGTGTCTTACTCACTATTTACCTCCGGAGTCATGTTCATATATAATTTTAATATATTGATTCAATTTAAAATTTTAAATGAAATATATGTATATGCAGTTTTTATTTTTTTTAAAGTAAGCAGTACAGGAGAGTGTAAATTCAAAGAATTTTATCCCCACAATCTTACGTCCTCCTTATTCCCATGCCCCGCCAAACCACCTTAAACAATTTCTGTTTTAAGTTTTTCTAGTGACAAACTTCATGTTTATTGACTTACCAGTTTTGTATAATACCTTTGGCTGCATAATAAAGGCGAGGAATTTATTTCACTTAGTGAGTGTTTCCCTGCTCCCCCATCGGGGCTCAGTTTTTATAATTATGTTATTATTTTTGAACAACACATGCTGGTTGAGTAGGGGAGTGTGCAACACAGTTCCCTGCTTCATTTCTTTAGCCAAACAATGGTACCCCCTTTTCTAAAGCCACTGGAAGCCAGCCTTCTGCCAGGTGGTGAAAGAGCTTCCCATGGCATGCCATTTGGTTTTTGTTGGTAAATCCTTTCTAACGTACTGGGTTATCTCCCGATTAGTTATAAAACATTACCCTTCTCAGAAACATCTGAGTTTTAACCGACCTCAGAGCCATTAGCGGAAGGAGGAAGTCCTGACACTAGAACTTTAAACACATTTAGGCTTGCTCTTTAAATCCTCCAGGATGTCTTTGCAGCTTGAGGGAGCTGCCAGTTTGGGCTGGGCGAGACTAAGACGGTGGAACTTATACGGAGTGACTATGGATCAACTGTTTTTATTATGTCTGTATTCTGAGGCTTTCTCTTTGGCTGTTGTTGGATGTATCAAAACAAGACATCTCCAGGAAAAAAAAATATCAAAGGACCTAAAATTAATGTGTTATTTCAGAGTTTGTTCTAAGCCAGCAACAGAACGTCGCTCTCTGACTCCCGTCTGATAATCCGAGGCTCGCGGGCCAGAATCTTTACCGTGCTGACTTGGGGCTCATGCCCGTTTTCCTCTCTCCTCCTTTCATCTCGCCTCCCCGATGCAATCAGCGTGCTGGCCTGAGGCTCACCTCAGTGCTGTTTTAGTTTTTAAGGCGCAAGAAACCTCTTGGTTTTTTTCAAGTTAACTTAAAAGTAAACTCTTCTCCCCTTTTACAGCAGATCCCCTAAATCTTAGACTTTGAAAGTTCGTGTTTAAACCTTGACTTAGAGTAGGTCACAGAGAAGTACGTTCTCATCAGTGATCTACTTGGTAGCACTGCTGATCCTGCGCTGCGGTGTCTTAGGAAAAGCATTCAATTCAGAACCGAAAAACCGTGTTTGGGTCCCTGACATACTGAGTGCTTGCTGTGTGACTATGGATAAGTTACGTCAGCTCTCTGAGCCACAGCTATCTCCACTGAAAAAAACTCCACCCATGGACAAAGCCAACGAGGGTAGGATTGAGGGTGGGAGATGGGGGTGGGTGGGGCAGGGAAAAGTGGTGGTGGGGAAATGGAGACAACTGTATTCAAACATTAACAAAAAATGATAAAAATTGTTAAAAAATTAAAAAAGATAAAAAAGGAATAGTAATAGTTATAGTGTATCAAGTGTTCAAATTTAAAATGAACAAAAAGAATGAAATAAAACTAAAGGAACTAAAAATGAAAAAAAAAAAAAAACTCCACCGATTGCAGTCGATGGTAATCCCAATCTTACGGTTCCTCATGCCATACTTGACACTTTCTCATCTCTGCCTTAAAAATAAATTCTCAGTCTGTATGTCTCACCACTTTTCCCATGGTCTCCATGGTTCAAGTCAGCATCAACTCTCCCCCGGTGCCACAGCCCCGAGTGGCCCGTGGAACTGCTGGTACCCAGAATCCTGAGCGGACTGGAGAGGTTTCTCAAGGTGTCAGGACAAGATGGGCAGTGGGCCGGCAGCTGCGGCAAGTGCGCGGCACGTTCTCCCAGCTCCTTAGTGCTTCCCCTGCGGCCCGTGCCGGGGCGGGCTGGTGTCCCTAGTCGTTTGCGCTCTGGCACTTGCATCGAATAATCTGCTTTATTCTCCACACCCTGGAAGCAAAGTCCAGCAGTGACAATAGGTTGAGCATATGGCAGTGTCTGCATAATGTTATGAGAATATTTTTTAAATTTAAAGATTTGCTTCAGGAGACGTTTTGGAGATACAAGTAAAGGTCATAGGAAAGGCAAGGGAAAGCATGCAAGGAGCTCGGGGTTGAAAAACTTCCTAACCTACCGAGTCCCCTTATCATAGATTCTACTGAACTTTATTATTTTTTAAAAAATCAACACACACAGTGAGGTGTACTATGTGTTTGGAGTCTAGACTTCAGGGCTTGCTCTCAAGATAAATCTACTCAAGACCTGTGAAGACATGAGGGCCATCTTGCTGGAAGACCATCCTTCCCTAGAACCTCACACCCCCTTCCATTCGTAAGAGTGAGTTGGAGTCTTTACTATGCTCTTGCAGTAAAAAAAGTCAAAGATAAAATGGTCTTACTGAAGTTATCAAGAGTAGCCTACCTTGTTATAGAATCCCTCCTCCCTCTGTACCTGAGGAAATGAGGGATTTGGGCATCTGCCCTGGATCGATCATGAAAATGTGTCAAAACAACAGGATTTTGGAGACTGGAGGCTACGTCCTGCTTCCCTGAGCATTCCTGCTGGGACTAGACCCCGTCACCACCACGCACGTTGGCGCATTTGAGATCGGCATCCCCTTTCCTGCTGGAAGATAAATGTCGGACTCTGCAAGGGCAGGAGTGTTTAGGTTCGCACCATGATACATCGTTTTAAGTGAGTGGGAAATAATTTTGGAAAGCAGATCTTAGTTTCCATGTCATAAAAATATTTCTCTCTAGTATTTTGTCCTGACAGCTCAAACAAATATAATATGAGAATACTACCTGTGGCTTATTTTTTTTTCTTTTGGTTTCTAATGCCGGATTTATAATCTTCTCTAACTTTGTGTGACCACACATATTTAAAATTCCTGTATCAATTTGATTCACTGTCACATTTCCTTCTGTGTGGAAAAGGAAGTTACAGACCTCAAATGGCTTTTACATTGTCTATGTGATAAGTGCACTGTACATATGGAGTATCAGATGCCTCATTTCAAGGCTGCTTTTGACATTGCTGATGTTAATGATTCTTCCATTTGGGAATATTTCCATTCTGTACCAAAAACCTATCTAAGGGGTGAGGGAAAGTGGTGAAAACGGGCACTACGCAGATGCCAGCAAGTTTCCTAGTTGGTTATGATCACCACATCATTCCAAAAGGGATGGCTGGGGTAGGGGTGCAGAGGGGGGGAAATAAAAACAATTTCTGGCAGACCCACGCTTAGAAGAAAAACAATACTTTCACCGAATTTAGCCTCTGCGCTCTGTCATAGAAAATTATAACAAGTACAAGAGAATTGCATTCAATTTTGGTCAAGTATTATTCTTGGAATATGCATTAGTCAGAATTGGCCTCATTAGGAGGGCACTTTTTTGAACAGCTCTGTGGTGGTTCACAATGCATGCAGGCTCCTGAGAGGGTGTGATTCGAAATTTACCAAGCTTATTTCACAGGCAATGTGATTTACATTTTAAACCAGGGCTTCTACCGAACCTTTAAATGACACGTGGAGCAAAACAGATTTGTGCATAACCAGCCCGTAGCAGTATCAGAGTGGCCACGGCCACGGACCTGCCTCCTGACACGGTTGCTTGGGTCCTGGGCCCTAGTGTTTCCCCTTTCTTATACGTCAGCAGTTTCCACTGAACCTGCGAATGCACGGAATGCACGCAGCACTCTGCACTGAGCACATACTTTTATTTCCCTTCCCTGTGTATAGTCTTTATTTTGAAAACAACCGTTGTGGTTTGGTTTTACCAATGGCCTGAGTTTTACACATGTAAAAGCTCATAAAGTATTTTTTTTCCTGGAGGTTTTAAAGTCTTTTTTAGCGATCTTATCTGATTTTCCACCATCCCATCCTTATTAATTAGGTACATCATACATGTCCCAACACATTTAATAGATGAGAAAAATGAAGGTAGACTAATTACCTTGCCCAAGCCAACAGGAGAATTTTCAGGGTGTTTGACTGAGAAAGAATAGATCCAAAGGGACATAGAGAAAACCCTTACTTTTAACCCAGACCAGAAACACTGGGCAAATCAAACCTTTCATGGAACCCTCTATCTTGACGCTAATGTCAATTCAGAAATTTGGCAACTCAGAGATGAGAAGCCAAAAGCTCAGAAAATATCAAATCTATTTACCTGGAAGAGGTGGTTTGAGGAGGACTTGGGGGCCCTCATCTAAGAGCAAAGGTATTTCCAGCTGGTTTGGGAAAAAAAAAATGTTGTTGCCCTTTTTTCTACAAGGCAAACACAGAAACACTTATGCCAGGTGCTGCCGAAACTGTTTCTTTCTTCAAAACTGATGCTGCTTCCAACCCAGGCACTGAGGGACGTTTTCAATGACTCCTTGCAGGAAAAAGAATGACCTAGTCAAAACCACTTGAGCTTTTGTCCAGATATGAGGAGTGCATGCAAGCTCACTTAAAGCCTTTT
The DNA here is from genome assembly GCA_004026765.1 of Micronycteris hirsuta. Taxonomy (NCBI): domain Eukaryota; kingdom Metazoa; phylum Chordata; class Mammalia; order Chiroptera; family Phyllostomidae; genus Micronycteris; species Micronycteris hirsuta. Next base: position 83,358 of record PVJI01005801.1, on the reverse strand, counting down.
GGGTCTCTCTGGGGCAGGAGAGGGAGTATCCACGAAGCTTGGTGGCTTTGCTGGTGCTGCCTTCCCCATCAGTCTTTCTCACGGGACTCCAGCCTTCTCGCTTGTGGTCTAAGCCAGGAAGTGCCCAGGTGTGTGTAACCCAGGACTCAAATAAAAATCTGTGAACTCTCTCAGACCTCACATGTTCAGGTTCAGTTTTATTTTGGCAACTAGGTTTCAAGCAGGTTCTTATTTCTTTTGAACCAGGTCACCCAGCCCCTATTTTTCATCAGAGCATTTCGCTTAACTTTGATTTTTAATTCTCAGACACCCAACTCGCTGAACCACCCACCCTGCCTCAAATGCTCGGCTGTTTTATTCCATATAAGGCCTTGAAATGTACTCACCTTACTCAGTGAAAACCTTTCTGGGATGGGAAGTTGCCAGCACATTAGAAATGTGATCTGAAGTCGCTCTGCCCGAGGTTGGTCATACCCAGGTTAGACAATATCAGGTATAACTAAGGAAAAAATATTATCTCACAGCACTTATCAGCCCATCTTTTTGTAAGACTTTTTCTTGTTTAGTTTTTTAGTTCATTTCTTGGTTTTTCTGGAAAAAATGTTGCAGTTATGTTGCTCACGCAGCCAAAAATCTGCACTTAATTGGGCACATAAAAAAAAATAGCAGACAGGAAGTCTTTTTCCTCACAGAGAGATATTGTGGTTTATGGACTCTGCTTTCATACTGCAAAGCCAGTGCATTATTTTATTCCTTAGTACACTCCCGGTAAGCTGTCCCTGGCAATCAAAAACTGTTTAAGTGTCCACCGGAATCAGTACCAGCCCAGGTAGAGGTACTTGATTACAAAATATTGGTTTAATCTGGGTTTGATTTTGAATCGGTCTTAAGTTCTTGAATTTTCCTGGATGCTGGAAAAATAGAGAATATAGTATTTGTGTATGCACTGAAAAATTATCCCTATTCACGAGAGAGACCCCTCGCACCCCGCTCGCAGGGCTGCACCGACCTCCCTGGGTTCTGGGAAAACATTTAAGTTGTCGCCTCTGTAGCAAGCCCTGCGCTCACCCTCAGTGCCCTCCCCACCAGGAGCCAGGGTTTCCCGAGGGCTCTCAAGTTACAAAGTATAAGGAAGTCTTTATCAAAAGATGGAAGATGCTTACTTTTCCAGTTGTCTTCCCACCTCTTTAGCTCTCTCTTTTACATTCTTCCTTTTTTTTTTCCTTTTATACCTGCTGTCTTTGAGGCCTCGTAATGAATTTCCCAAGAATACAAACTCAGAGGTTGAGAGTCCTGCTTCCTGAAGACATAGGAGGAAAGCGAGAGAAAAAGCAGCTCCATGATGTTTCCCCCCCAGGACATGGGACTGCAGGAGTAGATGCAGGACGAAAACCCGATTCTTCCCTGCCTGTCGCCACACTGCCTTGCTGTGTGAGTGGAAAAACAGAAACGAAACGACTGTTCTCCTGTCACTTGGTTGGAGTGGCAAGACTGGGTACATTTGGTTCTCGGCCCTTTCTCTCTGCTTGTCTTGGGCACAATACCTCCTAATTTGGAAAAAGTATATAAGCCCCAGATTTTTCCTAGGGCATGTGAGAAACTGCCATTTGTTTTTAGCAACCTAGTGTCATAAAGTTAGTGTGGACCTAATCCCACTTAAAAGTTAAATGAGAGCTTTTGTGTAATTGCGTTGCCTTTTAATTCAGACTAAGCCACAGGTAATCAAGTCTTTCTCTAATACCCCAGGCTTTATAGAAACTAAAACCCATCCGGTTTGCACGGGTATCACCAGCTTCACACTGGAATTCTCTAAAGCTCACAGTCAGCTCAGGCCATAGAGGGGATTTATTGTACATCACGCTGGTGTTTTTGGGTAGGCCTTCGTCTGGACTAATTCTGCTGCTTTGCCAACCAGAGAAGATAAAACTTAGGGTCTTTCTCTAGTTGCTGCCCAATCCAGGCTCTGGATTGGCAACTTGATCAAGGGATCAGCGAGTTTAGACTCAGTCTCAGTTTCTCAAACTTGTCTCTGATTCTTTGGCTCAGCCTTCAAAGCAATTAAACCGAACAGGAAACAAATTATTGCATATGGTCATGACTGGCTGTATTTTGATTTGGGAAACAATTGCCATCCTTTGGTCCCTATACAGGGGAATTGCATATGGGGCTGAACGTCTCCACTGCCGATTAGAGGATTTGGGGGTGAGGGGTGGGTGTGTGCTCTCTTATTACTATGGGAATGACTGTTCTGGATTTTCTTGGTGCTGGCTTGGTGCCAACTACCTCATACAGAAAGGGAAAAATAGGGATCATTATTGGCATTTATTAATAAGTTTCTACTATGCATCAGAGCTGGTTGCAGAGTCATCTATATTATCTTGTTTTCCAAATCACTTATAAGGTAGGTTTTATTATCTTTATTTTATAGGTGATGGGGGAAAATCAAGTTCTTTCCAACATCCTCGGGATAAAGTCTGAACCTCTGAACAGGAAGAGTCAGGAAAGGACAGTGAGCAAGGGTGCAAACGGTACAGCGAGGCCGCATGCTTTGAGTGCTAAGCCTGCCGCTAGCCTAATTTACGCAAGTTCCTTACATTCTCTGTGCCTCAGTTTCTGCATCCATGAATAGAGACACAAACTCAAAATTCTTAGAGCAAGCCTGCCACAGAGTTCTAAATGTTAGCTAATATTGCTATTATTACTCTTACTATTATTATTAGCAACGTAATGTTGAATGAGAATTTTATCTCAGATTTCAGTTCAAGCTTCAAAGCTGCAAGCATTTGAAAGAGGAGCTGCTAGATACACTTCTGCAGGGTTTACTGAAATGTTGCTGAGTAGCCCCAATTCCTTTACCCCCTACCACTCGTACAGAGAAAAGACTAGAAATTCAAGAATCCTTCAAAGCAGAGAACTCACAGGACTGGTATATTTTTAATCCAGTGGGCAGGGCAGTGCTATGGTATTTCCCCAAGACAAATATGAGGCTCTACACATTGTGAGGTCCCTGAAGGGAGACTGGGGCAGCCTCCTCAGAGGGAGACCTGGAGACTTTCTGTGCTGGGGTATCTGTAGGTCGTGCTGGCATTGTCCCTGGAGCAGAGCAGAGCATGGAGAGAGGATTGTAGGAAGTCTGACCACCTGGGGAATAGATTGATTCATGTCTGCCACTTCCTCCGTGGATTCTTTAGAAGAAGCCCCTGGTGGGTAGGGTGAGGAAAGAGTGAGAATGGCCCAGCCTGCACACCCATTGTTTCCCTTGGTGAGCACCTGTGAGCTTCCTGTGGGTCAGATGGATGTCTTGCAAGCCAGGCAGGCTGGGGCCACATTAAGATATCTGGTCTAGAGGAGGACTGTCAACACTGGGAGTCCAGAGGTGTATGGCCAAGGTCAAGGTCAAGGCGAGGGTAACTGGAGGTAGGCTGGATAGCTCATTAGTAATGTGAACTATGGTTCATGACATTTTCTGAAGAACCTACATTTCTGGATCCCTCGGGATAGGGCCAGTCAGCATCCAAATACCCATGACAGCTAGCCAGTCAGCCCTAGTCCTCACTCGGGGCCAGCTACAACTGCAGGGCCATTGGTTAAAATATATGCTTTCATCTGTATTTCTCTGTACTCTTCTTCCTCTTCCCTGACCCTGGAAGGGGAATAGGCAAAGTGGGAAAGAAAAGACCATGATACTTTATCCAGTGCTTATCCCTTATCTAAAAGTGAGTCCTAGTTAATGAAATTAGGCTGTTCTTTTAGTTATAAGTAACCTAAATATTATAGACTCTGCTTGTAATGTCATCAAAAAGCAAGGAAGGGGTACTCAACAGATGTCTTTCAGTTTTTAATGTGAGCAACTAAATATTTGTATTAACTTGACCAAGACTACACAGCTTATGGCAGACTATGGCAGAGTTTAGAAGTACATAAACCTATGTCTGATTACCAATGCCATGGTGTTTTTAATACGTGGAATTTCCCTTGAAATTTTATGGTGAAATTGACCAGAATAATTCTGTTAAAATATACTACAACTCTTGCGATGGGCTTGCTACATTTGTACAACATATTCAAAATGCCTTAGAGAAACAAACAGGAACAATTAAAGTGTTTTGGCAGCCTCTTTACATTTACTCGTGGTATCATAGGGGTACTATCTAATTATAGAATAAGAGGTATAAGGACATCAGAACTATATATATATAATACATAGATATGCATGTATATGTGTATATATTCCTATACATTTATCAAAGCTATGGAATTAAAACTGTAGGGACAGGGAGGTTATCTAGTCAAACTTGTTTATTTTAAAGATGAAGAAACAGTTGGACACGTGAGAGAGGCAACTAATTGCTGAAACTAGTGCTGTTTCTCTTGCACACTGATGTTTCTCTCCCTATCTTTTCCTCTCCATTCTCCTCTCTCCCTGAAAATAAATAAATAAAATCTTTAAAAAAAGAAACTAGACCTAAAGAGGTGAAGATGTTTCTTTAAATTCTCAAGAGATTAGGTGATAGTCTTTTCTTTATTCTAGGTCAGTTACCTCTCTGTTTCCTGGAGCTTAGGCGCTGGGCAGAGCCAGAGGAGACATGTTTCTGGGCAAAAACAAGAAGCGAAAATAAAAACACAAAAGAGCCCCTTTCCAAAGTTCTGGGTGTGACCTCTGCACCCTCCTGTGGTTACAAGGACACCTTGAGAGAGGACATTCTTTATTTGGAGGTTTAGTGAAAGGAAGTGGACTTTGCTGAAGAGTTAGGCTGAAAGAGTGATAATTATTGGCCACCTTGGCCTAAGAGCTGACACATGCTTGTGGGCCTAAGGACAGCTTGGGAGACCGTGGCCCTGCCTAGAGAAGCGGGGGCTGTGGCCAGGATTAAGTGGATCACCCACAAGCTCTTTTTTGACAGATGAGTGGGCTATGATTTAACACCTTTGTCAGTGTTGGGCAGAAAAGTGGAAGAGAGTTTCCACTGTAAATGTACCTTTCCTTTGGGAATCTAAGTGGCACTGATGTCCTTATAAAGACCAGAAACCTTAGTGTTAAAATCTATATCAAGACCAGAGCCTTTGCTCTAATTACTCACAGAGGAAACAGAGCAGAAACAAATGGCCTGTGAGGCATTCTGATGATTACAAAGGAATCGTATTGCTACAGGAGCCAGAAAACTGACCTGACGAAACCTGTGATGAATCCACCCAACTCCTGGATCAGTAAATCAACAGCAGCAAGAAGTGGGGTGTGAAAGTTGTGGTGGCCGCAAGAAAGTCTACTCTCCAGTGTCTGCTTCAGATGTGGCCATGGGGGACAATGTACAAAAAAACAAAGAAGAAAAAGAAAAAGAGAAAGTCCTCCCAGAGAGCTAAAGCTACAGCTGACAGATGGGCTAACAAAAGGACTCACACCACCGGCAGGGTGGGAGTCCCCATCGTTCCTGTCCAACACAACTTAACCGTTCTGACAGATTGGTGACAGCTGTGTTTCCTGTTCTCCCTTTTCCAACGGGAGTTTTCAGTTCTTCTGTTCCTACTCCTTCTTTTTATATTGGGTCTTCACAGGAAGATTACTTGTTTGTTAGTTCATCGGCCACCATATTACAAAGAGCCACATTGGAACTGACGTAGAGGGCTGATCTCACCCAGAGAATCCTTGACCTTGACCTAGACGCAGGAACTGGATAGGATTTGGGACTGGATTCCTTGGGAAGGGAATGAGCATATTCTCTGTGGAGAATGAGTAATGCAAACACAGCCAAAGGGTGAAATGTGGCCAAGACTATTAGCTGTCCCTCAAAATCTGTTTTCTGCTTCTCCTTGATTTTAGGTGGGCACAAGGATACTCAAAATAAAAATATTTCCCGGGCTCCCTTGTAGATGGGTGGCTGTGTAAAGTTTCACCTAATGGGTTATGTGCAGGAGTAAAGAACATAATTTATTATAATTTAACCATATCTTCCTTGCTGGACGGGACATGTTCTTCCTCTTTCCTCCAGCCCACTGCTTGGAAAGAGGATGTAGCGGGGAGCTGCCAGAACCTTGCAGGCAGAGCGTATGCCAGCAATGGTGGACCTACCTACAAAAAAGAAAGATTTGAGTCCCCAAAGAATCTTGGACTATCCACCTTCGGACAGGTACGTGAGAAAGAACTTTGAATCTTTTTAATGCAGCAGTCTACTACACTGGGGCTCCATTCCATATAGCCGAAACTTTATCGTTTCATTCATGCTGTCTTTAATACAATCTTTAATACACACTGGCAGGGCCTTTACAATCTAGGCCCTCTTTCAATCCCTAAACATTAAGATCAGCTACCCAGGCATGTTGGGTGAAACAGTATCATGCTAAAATAAAAACTGTAAGAGATCAGGAACTTTGCCTAGCTTGCTCACCACTGTATCTCCAGTACTTGGTAGGCTCTCGGTCTTTGTTCCTTTGCTAGGCATTCAGTTAACCAATTCAGAAATGCTTATTAAGTACCCAGTATGTGTAAGATTCTGTGCTTAGAAATAAGAACAATAAGCATTTATCAAGCACTTACTGAGTACCAGGCAACACTTCAAATGTTTTCCACATACAATATTTATGCATTTCATCCTCATCACGAACTAATGAAGTGGGTTCCATTATCATCTCCATTTCACATATGAGGAAACTGAGGCACTGAGAAGTTAAGTGACTTTCCTAGGTCACACAGACAATAAGGGGAGTATCTGGGACTAGAACCCTGGCAGTTTGCCTTAGAGTCTCCCACCTAAGCATAGCACTTTGTTGCCTTTCCAGAGAATACTAGGCATTATCCTTCTCAATAAACACTTGATTAAACTTCAAAAGACCATAGTCTCTCCAATGTATATTCTGGAAAATGAAAGTTCATATTTGAAAATTACAAAGCCCATTTTAGGAAAAAAGTTTTACATGTTTGGTTCAAATAACAATTATTTTGTCAGATAGTAATAGAATTCCCCCCAAGACTAATTTTAATGGAATGGAATTAACTTCCTAGCACACAAACATATTTTCTAATTCTACAAACCAGACAATTTAACTTCCTGGTCATTTTTAAAAAAAGGAAATTTTAGAGTCTTTACTAATTGTTTAATAATGCTTTTGGCAAAAATAGAAGAGCACTTTTTCCTTTAATAACTACTGTTTACACAAATGAAGTAGAGGGATAATTGTCTTATCCAATAATAATTGTCCAAAATGAGATGAAAAGGCACGTACAAAATAATTGCTTTTCTTTGATAAATGTAAAGTGATGTTTAAAAAGATAAACATAGTTATTCAGAGAATGATTCTCACATAAAAGACTAGCTGCTAAATATAAAACAGCTTATAAGACAGATCAAATAAAAGGAAGTATCGATAGAAGACACATGCTTATATTCAGAATGTTTCAAGCCCACTGGACGGTTTCCACTGTGTACATGCTCTCACCGTGGCTGATTTCAAGCCACCAAGGCAAAGTTAGTGAACGTGGAGTTGCGGAGAGATGTGCATAGTCTGCTCTCTGGAGCTCAGACGAGCAGATTCCATCAGACTGTGGGCTCGTAAGTCAACCAAACACGTTCCAGATATAAACACAAGTGGCTGCTCTGTGTCTATTGTTATACTAGACATTTTAACAGGGCTTATGTGAGTGTACCCAGGACTAGGAGGGTACTAAGAGAATGTCTTGTGCAAGTTCCGAGAAGTATCTCCTGAGCACAGGGATGTGGAAGAGAAGTGAAGTGGCCTTTGCCCTCCAGGAACATGAGAAGACAAGGTGAGCCCACACAGAACATCGCGAGCATCACAGAGAGCATTCATTTGCAGTGACAACTGCACATTTAGATACTTGATCTCATGCATATGAAATTCACGCCCCTGTCCTTTCTGCGTAGAAATGCCAACCATTTTTGGCATTAAAAATGAAAAGCATAATTTTTAAATTTTATAAGTACATATTTTGATTCTTTGCCTTTGCATTTTTAGAACTGGTGTTACTATTTGTTTCATCTACTTTCTGCCATGTAAAAGGTGGCAAAATTGATTGGAAGAAGCTTCTTGAGTCCAGTTTAAAGAAGCAATATCTCTATCCATGTGGCCTGTACGTGGGAGTGGCCATGGGACTTAATCTGGGCACAGTACAGTTACCCGTCCTACCTTCAAATAGAGACTTCTGACAGACTCAAAAGATTGACAATTGTGATTTGCAAAATGTTTTCAGAGATTGTTTAAACATTATATTTGGATTTATGTATAGAAACAAATACTACACTTAGTTTAGTAATGTAATTTTTCCAAGTGAGTAAGGAGTACTATGTCATAACTGTCCCCATGTACACAGATCCCGAGGTTACCCCAGCCTCTCTTTGCTCCAGTCAACAGCATTTCCTCCAGGCTCTGCAGAAAAGGTAACGGGAAGTGCAAACAACAGCAGTAACACCTGACCTCCTTTGAGACTCAGAACCTCTCTGTCCCTAACTTTTTAGCTAGCCTGGTGTCAGCAGCTCATGGGCTTGATCGCCATACCCTTTGAAACAATCTTTACAATCTGCTTGCTTTTTATTTTATATTTTTAATGTTTTATTGTTTATGCTATTATAGTTATCCCATTTTTCCCTCTTTGCCCCCCTCCACCCAGCCCAACCCCAACTTCCATAGTAAATCCCCATACCATTGTTCATGTCAATGGGTCCTTAATGTATGTTCTTTGACTAATCCATTCACCTTCTTTCAATCAATCTTCATGTTCTAATGGAAGAGCATGTCCATTTCTACTGGACCCTGGTGGCCCCTGCAGTAGTCCATCTGATGTGTTGAAAATAGGCTTTAGTCTACTTTTATCCATACAAGGGATCTTTACTTTGCTCTCCCCTGCCAACCCCTATCTCCAGTAAAAGATATTTTTTACTCTTAAAACATTTATAGTTTATTTAGAGAAATAAGACTTTGTATATAAAAATATAGAAAGCATTTGTGAGAGAACCTAATAGCAGATGTGGTGAGTCACTTACTAAGCTTAAGAATAGTCCTGTAGTGCCTTTCTCTGTAGCCAGAATCGAAAAGAGCCCACATGGGACAGCGGCAGCCACTGGGGGGAAGCTCTTGTCCTTTTCAGTGAGCCACCAAGCGGGCACTCGGCGATCCTGTGAAGACAGACGGATGCTTTACGCTTCTACAGATGAGAAAACTGAGGCACAAAGAGGCTGAGTGGCTTGTTGCAGACTAGATGGGCTCCTAATTCTGGAGAAGGTTTTTGCTTTTAAAGCTTTCATTTTATCACTGACTGCCTCTCTCTGCTATTCAGATTGTCTGAGACCAGTTCCAGGCTGGTGTCTTCTTGAGTCAAGCCAATCTAGGCCCTGGGACTGGTCTCTTTCCCACTCCAGTGGTCTCAGAGGCTGACACCATGTTTTGGAATCCTGTTTACTTCACGTAACTGTGCCTCCAGGATCCACTGAAGACCGTCAGCTCTACACATCTGACATGTCAGTGCCTCAGTGACTCTTCCACTTAGTCGTCTTTATTGTCCCTGTTTCTCATCTGTTTTTTGAGCTTCACAGCTTAGGCTATCGGCTCCATTGATTTTCCCAGTACCCTAATCATTGCATTGTTTGCCTTTTAGCTTTTTCTTTTCTTCCAGCAGGGAGAAAATTAGAACTAGATAAGAATCTTTCGCACATGGTGATGGGAATGTACAGGGCCCAGCAGAATTAACACCTGCTTGAGTGTGGTTGGTAGGGTAATAATATGGGTGTAATAATTTATAGTTCTAATTTGAACATTTCACCTAAAATGTCATATGGTATGCTTGAGTGTGATATTGTTATGTTACAGAATTACATGTTTATGATTTTGTAATAAAAGATTTTATAATAAAAAAGGGGTGTTATTTGTGCCAGACCCTGTATTTACAACAGTAGGTGTCACTTTCATAATGGGTGAAATAATTTTAATTTTTAACATGTTATATTTCAAAATTTTGGTGGTGCCTCCCAAGCAAACTAAAAACCTAATGTGATAATAGAGTTAATGGTAAGGTCTGAGCATGTAGTCTGGAAGCAATGCCTAGGAGAGTGCCTAGCATTAATAGTATTAATAAATAATGGATTCTGTATTAAAAGATAGCTAATGATTTAAATATTTTTAGTCTATATCTATGTGTATATTTTCTTTTTTATTTAATTATGTATACATTTTTTAAATTATTTTATTTATTGAATTTATTGGGGTAGCATTAGTTAATAAAATTATATAGGTCCCAGGTTTATAATTCTACAATACATCAGCTATATATTGTATTGTGTGTTCACCACCCCAAGTCAAGTCTCCTCCCATCACCTTTTACCCTCACCCCATAGCTCTCTTTCCCTCTGGTAGTGACCATATCACTGTACTGTTCTCTGAGCCTATGAGGTGTTTTTTTTTCTTGATCCTTTTACCCAGCTCCCCTATCCCCGCCCCTCTGACCGCTGTCAGTCTGTTCTCTCTGTTCTGTATATGAGTCTGTTTCTATTTTGTTGGTTAGTTTATTTTGTTTATTAGATTCATATGTAAGTGAAATCATATTGTGTTTGTCTTTCTCTGACTGGCTTATTTTGCTTAGCAGATCCATCCATGCTGTTGAAAAGGGTAAGATTTCCTTCTTTTTACAGATGAGTAGTATTCCATTGTGTAAACGTACTACGGCTTTTTTATTCATTTGTCTGCTAATGAGCACTTGGGCTGCTTCCAAATCTTGGTGATTGTAAATAATGCTTCAATCAACATAGGGGTGCACATATTCTTTGGAATTAGTGTTTTTGTTTCTACCATCCTTTGCTTCACTGTTTACAAAAGTAATGTTTCTACTCAAATGAGTGGTCAGGGGAAGAGAAAGAAGTCAGACATTAGTCAGGTGGCCATACTCATATGCTCAAGTGACTTTTAGTCTACTGAGATATTAAGACTCATACTTTTTGATAATTTAGTATAGTATGTTAATTTCAGTATATTTCCCCAATTGCAGTATAATTTATTTCTTTCAAAATATATGAGTATTAAGTTAGAGTTTAAACACAAATTTTGATTAATACTATAAATTACAGATAATTTACACTTTTGTTTAATATTTATCAGGGATAATACATGACCAGAGTTAATTGCTTCATCTTTCAAAAAAATTGAAGAATTAATGGTACTAAGATTCATTTGAGGCATTTATCTTTCTGATGTATGAATTAATAATTATTTACTAAGTGTGATATATATCGACAAATAACATGAGTAATTGAGTTTTCAAGTTGTCTGGCAGAATGGTAGAATAAAAAGAAAGCAAATTCTTTCTATTTAGTAGGCATTTTAAAATTATAGGTATTAATTTTTCCTTGCCTAAAGAATTCCCAATGGCTACCTACACTGGGAATATGTACTTAAATATGCTTCTGTAGTTGTAAGCACAATCACTGAAAAGTTGAAAGGTAGGATGAGTGTTTCTTGCAAGCAGGCACTCTCCCAATCTGCTAAGAAGGAGTGAAGGTTGATGCTGGGTGAGGAAAATGCGGCTCTGATTTGCTAATGCTTGTATATGTCTCCTAGGATGGGAAGAGACTGGGAAAAAATTTAGTGGGACGATAAACATACTACACTTCTTTTTAATGGAAGTAATTGCCAGCTTCTTACGCCCTTGTTTTTCTCAATGACTATATTTGAGCATGACAGAGTTTTGCTCTATCATTCTCTTTAGCCCTCATGCCATAAAAAACCATGTTATAGTAATTTTCTTATAGCATTTCACCATGATGGAATCTCTTTGGATCCAAGAACAAAACGCTGCTACACGAAGCGTCACATCATCGGGTTGTATTATAATGAGACTCTGACACTCATGTAATGTTTTTCTTTGATGACGGTTCATGAGAGGATCTTGATCCCCGGGGGGTAATTTCATTGTCAAATCACTCCCTCTTTGAAAGATTCACAATTTGTTTCTTGCCTCAGAGGATAATTTCTAGCCTCAAAGGCAATGTGTTACATGATGATTTGAAAATTAAAATAATCTTTTCCTCCCTGCTCCACCCTGTGCCAGTAGGACAGTGGATGCTCAGAGAATTTTCAGGTCTTAGGATCAGTAGTTCGTTGAACCTCCTGGAACATACTGTGGCATTGGTTCTATTGTTCCTGTTTCGAAAGATGGAGAGAGCTAAGAAAGATAAACAGGTGGACAAATTATCCTCCCTTCAAAAAATATCTTGTGATGGTTACCATGGTAGCTTTTCTCAGACAAGCTATTGTTCAAAGTTTGGTGTTTCAGGGTTACTTCATTTAAATCTCATTTATACCTGGAATAAGCCACAGAGTCATTATTTTTAATTCACATTTTTATAGTTTAAAAAAAGAACAAATTATCCGTTAACCTCTAGTGGCTTCCGAGTATATTGAACTCCTCCAAAATTGTCCACATTGGATCAAATTCTAGCTGATTTTTTTTTTGCCCTAAAACAGTGATGTGAATATGTCAAATGACTTAGTGGTTCATCTGGCACAAGTAACTGAAAATTTGAATGCTTATCTGAACTTTATCTGAACTATCCTGAGTTTTCTTGGGTCTGTAAAATTGGAACTGAAATCTCATGGAAACTGGCTTTCTCAAGAAATTTTTGGTGAGCCAGAAATACTGTGAGAGCAGCCTTTCCCGTGGTGTTTTGGCAATTTTTACTTTGGCCTCAGACAGAACCAGGAAGTTCAGAGGTGAATGGGAATGAAAAATAATGAAATTGTAACTGATCTTTTTTTTTTGTACTTCAGAAAGGTTCAGTATAAAATTCTTTTAAGAATGTATCAAGTCAGAGTTAACAACTATAGGCCTCATAATATGCATTAAGAGAGATTTAGAACACTATTAATAATTCAGCCTATCTGTGGCAAATAAGAAGGAAACTGAAAATTATCATTTCCTCTTGTTATTTTTTATATTGTTCTCCATCATTTATGGAAATGCAGATTCCATAGAATGATTGGTCAGTGTAATTAGCATGTTTTCCCTGACATTAGAGATGACATGGCAGATATCTTAATGAATTAATACCAACTTTCCTTGTTGCCTCTTAACTCAATTTGCTACCACCAGGTAGATTGCATTTTTATATTTACAGGTTTAGAACTTATTATTAGTGTTTATCAGAGTTTTTAGCAGAGAGAGCATCACAGATTGTCCTGGAAATCAAGTTTCTCTATGTAAGCCCAATCCACCTAAAAGATACACTAGTTGCATTCACAGAATCACCCAGAAGGAGAGGGAGATTCTTGTGTACCAAGACAGCAGTGTTCAAACCCTGGGCTACTGGTGCAGTTTTAAATAGGAACTCCCAGGCCCGACCGCAGTCACCCCTCCCAGGTCAGTGATGGCGGAGCCCTCAGTGCTGTATTTTTATCGAGTTGTGCACGTGTACAAAGTTCACACTGTGCATCACTTACGAGGTATGAGCTTTTCACCAGTTGTAAATGGCAACCCACAATGACAAGTCATATTTACATGGGGCTTGACTACTTCATTGCGCCTGTTATTATCTTCAGTCCTCACCAAAACCTATGTCAGGAGGCTATGACTGCGATGCTCAGATACTCATTCTATGGTCAAAGGGACTGAGGCTCAGAGAGTTTCAATAATTTCCCCAGTTTTTAAAGTGATGGAGTTGAAACTCAGCTCCTGCTCTTTGCCTTGAAGCTCTGGACTTCTTCCTCCATCACACCAATGTACTGTAAGCAGAGAAAGGAGGAACACCTGTTCTTACTATTTAAAAAATTAAAAAGGGATATTTGTCCAAGAAAGATACCGCATTATAAACATGAAGAATATCAAGTATTTGAGAGATTTATTTTTACATGACTCAATCACTGAAAGAAACAGAAAGGTGATTGAGACAGAGTCCACAGATCACTTTTTGCAGATGCCTATTCCAATCTGCGAGGGCTCAATAAATCCTCATGGGACTTGATTTCCTTGCAAAACTTTGCAGGTTGTAGCGCTGAAAGTGCTCATGGCTAATGCTGGAGGCGGTGTTGTCAGCCACTGAGAAGTGCCCGTTTGCTAGCCACTCTGTTAATTCTATGTCCACTTTTGTACAGAGGTTTAGACAACAAAGGGACCACGCTGAGCTATTCCATTTTAAGTTAAGAATATGTCATTCCTGGAGTGTTCTAAAAAGCCAAAGTTTGCAAATGTCTGAAAATTTCCAAGAAATTTGATGAAATTAATGCCCTCAAAAGATTCTTACTTCATTGTTTTTGCTGGCTATACTTTAAAAGCGATTCACCTTCAGTGAACTAAGCACTGGAGTTTGGATAAATGATGCCCTTTGGATCAGTGTCTGCTCTGTGATTTGTGCAGGATTGGCATCGTCAGCCTGGCCTTCATCCCGGGCATTCACTTAGAATGCAGTCACATAGAATAAGGCAGGGGCAGGGGGACATGAGGGCAGCGAGAGATGATTTCCCCACTCAGAGACAGTTGAGGGCGAAGTTGATCCTAGAGGGTAACAGTAAGTAGAGTTAGTATGTAACTAAACTAAAAAGCGCGTGAGTTTTCTGAAAACAGCAAAGTGTATACAAATTACAACAGACTGCCCTGAAGCAGGTTTAGCGGGTGTAATTGGCTCTCAGACAAAAGATAACCTAACCTGACACTAACCCTGCCAGTAGTTGAGGGATAATATTTTCACTAGAATGAACTATTCTTGAACTGTTTCTGTAATTTATTTGGTGTGAGCAGGCTTTCCTTCAACATCAGACATGCATGTCTTATGGCCACCCGTCTGTTTATTGTAAAAACATATTTATTATAGCCAATGCAAGCAAACCCCTCCTTTTCTCTGGTGTTTGTATTCCCCTGGAGCCTTCTCACACTGTGTACCACAGCCCTGATGATGAAGTACACGCAAGCTTGTTCCAAACCATGTCCCATGTTTTCTTTGGACTTATCTTCAAAATCTCTTGCTAAAGAGCAACTCCTAGTGTTTTATGACCTTTTACCATGATGGTGCTTATCCTTTGGACTTGAAATGGTTTTCCTTCTCTTGATGAAAACATCAAGTACGCCTGAGGGTCCAGTCAGAAAGTGGGCCCTGGGTTAAGTAGAAAGGAGAACAGCTGACTGGATGGCAGGTTCTAGAAAACCACAGGGGTGTAATAAAGGCTGGTTGCCAGAATCTATGTAAAGTCCTACAATGTAATATCAGTTTCATCATCATTATCATTGTCTTTAATATTATTTATCCTATCTGAAGTTGCTAATACTTAGCTTCTGAACTGTTCCTGAAACTATAGAAGGCCTGGATGATTCTAGAGATGACAACTTGTATGGATATTAATTAATTCCAGAGATATTTTCTTGAGTAGCTACTACATGCCAGGCAGTAAACAATCCAGAAAATTATATTTCCTTTGCCAAATCCAATTATTCTTTTTCTATTTGAAACTACCCAATCCTCATCTTCCATTAGTAAAGCAAATTGTTTGGGTTTATTCCCAAGCTTTTGGATGCCAAACATCTTTTAGATACCAAAAGAGTACAAAGATCTAATGAGCATTTTAGCCTTCATTTGTGAGCATGATAAGAAAAAACAATGAGGAATGGTTCATCTATTCTTCTGGCCAAAGCATATCTTGGATGGTGTTGCAGTGATTCTACATAAGAGTTTACACTTGTTTAATATATATGATAGGACTATTGCTAGCCCATCTAATACCTTTGTGCAAATTAGGAAAAGAAGTGCCCCTTTCTCATGACACTTTGCTTCCATAGGGAATATTGTTACAATGAATATTTGAGTTCATGGCTTTTTTGTCACCCCCTTTGATGTGCTGTCTGTGCAGTGCGCAACTTGCCCAGCTGTATGCAGTTGCTCTGTTAGTAGCTCTTTCAGACGGTTTGGAGAGAAGGCAAACAAATTGGAACAACACATTAATATTGATGTGCATCTTCCTAACAAGAGACATCTGCTAATAATATTCTGTCACCAAATTCCAATAACTCTCTCCCTCCATATAGTTCTCTTGCAAGCATGTATTTAGTAGGAAAAATGCGTTTATCTCCAACATTTAAATAAAAGCTATTTTACTACCCTTCCTAACTAATCATGATTTCCTTAGCTAGATTTCCCCCCCAGTTAAAAGCTCTGCTCCTGTAATTAATTTAATTTTGCTTTACTACTCATGGATTATATATAACCCATCCATGTATCTGGTCAAATTTTTAAAGATGTGGTCCTCAAAATCAAATGGACAGAAAGTCCTTGAGTTACTTTGTCATGGGATACTAAATCACTGAACTACGTATCTGAAAATTATGTCATGGAAATTCTAGAATCCCATAATCCAAACTAAAAAAAAAAATATTCATTTTTTTGCCTTTATCCTAAATGTATTTTCAATCATTTTTGTTATGATTTTACATGGCAGAAAAAGGAAAGTGAATGCAAAATAAATTAGTGAGAGTCTCATCTTTTTTGTTTTGTTTTGTTTTGTTTTAGTTTCAACATCTAGTTTCCAGAAAACCCCAATATCTACGATTTTAAGTTGCTTTCATATGCTCAAGCACCCACTGCATGGATTTTGGTAAGGGCAAAACTGAACTGGTCTCTCAGAATTTAGTTGATTTCAAAATGTCAGCTTCTGAAAACATGAGCTTTTCTCACATTTATCTCAACCTAAGATCTACCTGGAATACCCTAAAATATGTAGCACTCCCACTAAGCATGTGATCCTTCACGTGTCTGGGGGCGTTCGCATAAGGTCTCATAGCACCCATCTGCTCACACAGTCATTTGGTGAAACCTGAGGGACAAAATTGGCAGTAAGTCTCATAAAATTTTATCTGTAGAAGTTTGGATTTGAAAAGTCTGGTTCATTTATCAACTACCAATTTGTTTGTTCTGTGATATGATGAGAAAGAAACTTGACCAACTGCCATGCTTCACTCCTTCTTTTCTACCTTGTCTCTGTCCTTCGTTGATTTCTACTTTCATAGTCCAGTCTGTGGCATGGCCGTTCCAACACACATAACAAGAAATCGCTACCTATCAGTGGCTGGTGTACATGAAACGTATCTGTCCTAAGTTATTTGGATGACATAAATGTATGTATGTATACAGCAGGGTTTAGAAGAGTTTTGGTATGGGGTCAGGGGTTTTTCCCTGGGCTGTGCTTCAAAACCCACAAGAGCTTCCATAGAAGAAACTTAAGTGTTGCAAGGAGTGAAGGGGCCTAACAGGGGAGATTCATGGTGTCCCACTCACGTTTGAATCAGAAGAACTCTGCTTTTATGTGCCTAATAACTTAGACTTACATAAAAGATTTCCATTGAAGAAGGATCCAACAACTGAAACAAATTTAAAACTCATTTGCTTTGGAAATGCTTTGACATATATTCCTTGAGTAATTACTGTATGTCTCCTCCATTCTAACCTTTGCCTCCATCTGAACCCTCAGCTCCTCAAGGGCAGGCATTGTGTCATAATCAACTCTTTGGCTGGCATAATGCTTCTTAAATAGGTCATAATAAAATGCTTAAAATAATTTCATTAAGATTCACTGCAAATAAATGAGCCATAAAATTTTTAGATGTTTTAAATTTAAATTGAAAAAATTTTCAATTATAGTTGACATAAATATTGTACTAATTTCACATGTACAATATAGTGATTAGACATTTATGTAACCAGCAAATGATTATCCCCATATGCCTACTACCCATCTGATATCATACATAGTTATTGCAATACTATTGACTATATTCCCTATTGAAATCCTTGTGACTGTTTTATACTGGAAATTTGTACATCTTAATTCCTTCCCCTTTTCATCCATTTTCCCAACCCCCTGACCCTCAGGCAACCACCAGTTTGTTCTCTGCATCTATGAGGTTCTTTCTGTTTTGTTCATTCATTTATTATATGGTTTCACAGACAAGTGAAACCATATGTTATTTGTCTTTCTTTGTCTGACTTATTTCACTCAGCATAAAACGCCCTAGGTTCAACCATGTTGTCGTAAATTGCAAGGTTTCATTCTTTTTATAGCTAAGTAATATTCCATTGTGTATATCCCAAATCTTCTTTACGTATTTGTCTATTGATGAACACTTAGGTTGCTTCCATATCTTGGCTATTGTAAATCCCATCATACTGAGCATAGGGGTTCATATGTCTTTTCTAATTAATGTGTCTTTTCTAATTTGGATTTACTTGGATAAATACCAAAAGTGGAATTGCTGGATCATATGGTAATTCTGTTTTTAATTTTTTGAGGAACCTCCATGCTGTTTTCCAAACTGGCTGTACCAACCTGCATTCCCACCACTGGCCTGCAAGGATTCTCTCTTCTCCACGCCCTCGCCAACACTTGTTGTTTGTTCACCTGCTGATGACAGCCATTCGAACAGGTGTGCGGTTATTTAACACATACAGGGTGGGGCAAAAGTAGGTTTACACTTGTTTGTATGGAAAATAATACAATAATAAATAATAATAAAAGAATAAACTCAGTGTTTCATGTATTCACAACTGTAAATGACTTTTGTTCCACCCTGTAATTTATAGGGATACAGGTTATCTTTAGACTGATTACGACTGATCAGAGAAAAATAGTCCAATCATAATTATAGAGTGAATAATTTTGAAAGCCGAACAATTGTTCTAAAAGGGTTTGATGAATGCCTGGCCTGCCTCCAAGACATTGTCTTAAAATGGCATTTCATGTTCTTACTGCTTGTGGGATGAACATAAAAGCAATAAGATTTTGAAGGACATTCTTTATTACTTCATTCCACTTTGATTTCCTTTTACATTGGTCCAGGTATGCTTATTTATTTGTCATCTAAGAGAGGAAGAAAATAACTTTACTTTTCATGTTTTGTATAACATAGTGTGAAAAAAACTGTTCTTACAGAGCAACTGTCCAGGCCTGTTAACAGAAAGATAGAGTGGTAGATAGTGCTACTGATCTCCAGTACCCATCCAGTTAACACCAGGCAGAGACTTGTAACTTGCTTTTACTGATGAAATGTGACAGAGAGTCTCCTGTGTCCCTTCTGTGTGAAACTTTAAGGGGCACCATGTGCTTCCCCCTTTCTCTCCGTTCTGCGGCAGTTACCAGCAGTGCCGCACGTCCCCAGTGGGGCTGAGTGGAGGGGCAGACACGCAGCTGACCGCCAGGGGCGTGCAGTGGCCAAAGGAACACAAACAACAACAAAAATAACGCTGGTGTTTGAGCAGAGGAGTGAGAGTGAAAAAGTGGTTTTTGGACATACCGGTATATTTTTATTTTTGCGTGTGGAGCCTGAGTCCAAATGTGTTATCAGAATCTTTTGTGGTCTTCCTGTGATCTGGGCCAAGCACTATGTACAAAAACAAACCGCACTGGTTTCCATTCCCCCCAAAATCAGAGAGGGGGAGATGGAACCGGTGCAGCTGTGGCAACAACCTTATTGTTAGCGAGCGAGCATATCTGATTTGTAAGTGCCTAGGAAGCTTGAGTACAAAAAAAAAAAAGAAGCTGTAAGTATGAGGGCAGGGAATTTTTAATTTAGTAGGAAACCATACTTGCATGCATTTGTTGATTATTTTGTCTTCAAAAATGTGAATGTGAAGTTAAATCTCTCACTTTTACTAACTTGAATCATTGAACCCTGAAGTGTAGATTTAATGCTATATTGGACCAAGTTGCTTTAATTGTCGGTCGTCGGGGGACCTCGCATTTGATGCTTTCCAGCCCCCAGATATGGGTGGGCCTCTTATGGAGAATATCTGAATGTTCTTCTTGGTAAGCATTAATCACACCCTCATTGCATCTCATGGAAAACTTTCCAGAAGCCCAAGGCAATATTTAGACTATTGACATTAATTCTGTCCCTCTCCCTCTCTTAGGTGGTATCCAGTAACCTCTAAGATCAAATTGTCAGACAAGCAAAAACATTTTTAGATTTCTGATAAGGTTATCTTTCATCTTATGCCAAAGATATAAATTTACATCCAGCATTTGCTACAGTCACATGGCTCTTCACAGCTACCCAAGCAAGAAGCCAGCAGAAACAGGAAGTTTAATAAAACCTTATACTTCCACAAAATATAGCCTGACGTGTGTTTGGACCTGGGCTTTCCCTACCAAACTGATAAACTGACATTTTATTTTTAGAAGTTACCAATTAATCTAAATATATTGGATTATTTAAGTAACTAAAGGAAAAGACACTTCTAACAGTTGCAGTCTTTGGTATGAAAATGTGTATGAACATACTTGTACATCATTAATTATGCCATTTCAAAATAAGAACTTTTTCTATCAATTTAACAATTTCAAATAAAGCATAGCTTTGTATGATGACCTTGATGGTTATGTGTGTATTTTGGAATGAACCATTGCAATTCATCTGCATACTATACATCATCATGTTTTCGGTTTATCAGACAGGAAAATTTTTTCTCACAATGTCACCATGATCTTTTTAATGAACATACATTTATAAATTTTTCTGAACTGTCATACTATACCAGAAGTGATAATTTAGAAAAATAATATGATCATGAAATATATGCCAGAGATTGTAAGCAACTGTTCTTTATGCTTAGAAGGGTTATGCCCTTATTTCTAAGATTTAATTGAACAGTATCAAAAATAATTTATAGATAATAATAAAGAAAGGGGTGAATGTAACCAAAGTGTTACAAACAAAAGCAGTTAAGAAATTCAAAGGGGGTGTTATTGATTGTAGAAAGTCTTTAAAACTTAAATACAAGGTTGGCAGTTCTATAATGGGTGAAATAAGATATTTTAATCCTCTCCTTAGAAATCACACAAATAAAGAAGAACAAGCTACAAAAACCTAGAACTCATGTTCTGGGACACTGAGGGGTATCTTTACATCTGAACCCTGACGTAAGAGGAAGGCTGCCAAGTCTTGTGAAGTGAAGTAGAAGCCCAGGAAGATGCTGAGGGAGGCCTCCAGGGGCTGCACATCTAACGGAAGGCTGTCAAATCCCGACTTTTCTTTACCTGGGACAATATAGTTAAATTGTCGAACAGCAACAGTTTCCTTAGATAGGATTTGGTATTAAAATGAAGAAGAAGGTATAACTTAATGAGGAAATAAAAATACAGCGATAAGCCATATTGTTAGAAGCAATCTGTCGGTGGGCAGGACAGGGGAGAAATAATACTGTGTGGAGCCCTGAAGTACCAATCTCTATTAGCTTGGGAGAAGTGACTCATTAACACCCACAAACCTGGATCATGAAGAGAACTCTTGATGGTCTAGATTACAGCCCCAGCCACTCTCTACCATGTCAACCTACAGATAGCTAGATCAGGAAGAAGTAACCTCATTCAGACAGATTCAGACAGGAGTGTTTTTTGTTCGTTTGTTTTGTTTTGTTTTTAAACGGCCATAGAACTATCTAAAAATATTATGAGAAAAAAAGGGGAAAGAATCAGGTAATAAACTCTCACTAGATAAATATTTCTATAGAGTTGTTTAAAAACTATGAACAAGTATTTGTCATAATTTTTTAAGGTTTATTTATTTATTTTTAGAGAGAGGGGAAGGGAGGGAGATAGAGAGGGAGAGAAACATCAATGTGTGGTTGTCTCTCACTCCCCCAACAGGGGAGCTGGCCTGCAACCCAGGCATGTGCCCTGACTGGGAATCGAACCAGTGACCGTTTGGTTCTCAGGTTGGCACTCAATCCACTGAACCACACTAGCCAGGGCTATTTGTCATAAATTTTAAAATGTTAAGAACTTATTGCTCCTATCAAATAGGAATTCTAAGTACAGACATGAAAATGTAAGAAAAAATAGGGCGAGGCAACAAAATGTGATGAAACTTGGTTTGAAAAACTCAAGACAAATGGAAGAGAAAACAAAACCATCACAGAAATAAAGGGCACGTTGGAAGTAGTGCAAAGATGAATGGACTGTACTCAGAACACAGTAACAGATGTGGAATATTATAAAGGGGGCAAAATAGAATAGAAAGTTAAAAGGAAACTAGAAGGATTAGAGAGAAAATGGTAGACCTGAAGAACTAATATAAAAGACCCAATAGATAGAATATTAAAACTATAAATAATATGTTGTCCTCAAATTGGAACATAAACTGTGAAGAAAAATATTTAAAGTTAAAATTAAAGAGAAGTTTGTAGAATAGAAGTAGCCTCAGGTATGTAGATAGAAGGGCACATACAGCATGACCTAGGAAAAATTGACTTAGAACAATGAACACAGAAATACATTTTATTTTTATATATTTTAAATCTTTTTATGTTTTATTGTTTATGCTGTTAGAATTGTCCCAATTTTTCCCCCTTTGACCCCTCCACCAAACCTGTCCCCCACTTCTATAGTCAATGTTCATGCCATTTTCCATGACCATGGGTCCTTCATATATGTTCTTGGACTAATCCCTTCATCTTCTTTCAAGGAGTCTCTACCTCCCTTCTCCTTTCTTACAGCTGATAGTCTGTTCCATGATTCTATGCCACTGGGTCTATTTTTCTCATTAGTTTATTGTGTTCATTAGACTCCTCTTATAAGTGATATCATATAGTATTTGTCTTCCACTGTCTGGCTTATTTCACTTAGCACAATAGTCTCCAGTTCTATCCATGCTGTCGCAAAAGGTAGGAGCTCCTTCTTTTTTCTGCTGTGTAGTATTCCATTGTGGTGCTGGCATTAGAAGAGACACATAGATGAACGGAACAGAACAGAGGGCCCAGAAATAAACTCATGTCAATATGGTCAGTTAATATTTGACAAAGAGGGCATGAGCATACAATTGATCAAAGATAGTCTCTTCAATAAATGATGTTGGGAGAACTGGACTTGTACATGCAAAAAAAATGAAACTAGACCACTGTGGCAGTGATTTCCACACGTGTGTAAACACACAGTCCTGAGAATCTACACGTTTTGAGCACAGCTCCGTGTGACTCCTGTGTGAACAAGTGTGGATCATGTCTGTGGGATGGGAATTCTCTAATAGGAATTTGGCAAAGGTGTATCTTAAAAAATTCCAGCTTGCTGATCTCTGAATATTGCTTTCACCTGGTCCTGTCTGCCACCGGATCTGAATTTACATCCCAATGCCTTGCTATGAATAATCCTACCTGTTCTGCTTAATCCCATGAATAATCAATCCTATGTAAATTGCTAATGCCCCTGATAAAAACCCTGGCTGGGCAAGCCAGGGGGCTTTTTCCTGGGAACGGGAGGAATCAGCCACGTAGCCCCGGTACTTCTTTCCCCGCGTGTCACGGCACACGCACCGAGTCACGGCAACCACGGGTGTCGGCAGGCCCGGTCTACCCCGTGTCAGACCACTAACTTACTCCATACACCAAAAAAACCTAAAAATTGGATAAACACTTAAATATAAATTTTGATACCATAAAAATCCTAGCAGAAAACAGGCAGTAAAATTTCAGATATATGACATAGCAATATTTTTGCAGATACATTTCCCAGGGCAAGGGAAATAAAGAAAAAAATAAACAAATGGGAGTACACCAAACTAAAAAGCTTCCACACAGCTAAAGAAACCATCAGCAAAATGGGAAGGGAACCGACCATATGGGAGAACAGATTTGCCAATGATAAAGTGAACAAGTGTTTAATCTCCAAAATATATAAAGAACTCATACGACTCAAAATCAGGAAGAAAATCCAATTAAAAACAGGCAAAAGGCCTGAACAGACACTTCCCCAAAGAGGACATACAGATGACCCATAAACATGTGAAAAAATGCTCAACATCACTAGCCGTAAGAAATATGCGGATTAAAACCATAATGAGATATCACCTCACACCTGTCAGAATGGCCACTATTAATAAATCAACAAACAACAAGTGCTGGCAAAAAAAAAAGGAACCCTAGTGCACTGTTGGTGGGGATGCAGATTGGTGAAACCACTGTGGAAAACAGTATGGAACTTCCTAAAAAAACTAAAGATGGGACTGCCTTTTAATCCAGTGATCCCACCACTGTGACTATACCCTAGGAATCCTGAATTACCAATTCAAATGAACCTATCCACCCCAATGTTCATAGAGCATTATTTATAATAGCCAAGTACTGGAAACAGCCTAAGTGCCCATCAATAAATGAGTGGATCAAAAAACTGTGGTACATTTACACAATGGAATATTATGCAGCAGAAAGAAGGAACTCCTACCCTTCGCAACAGGATGGATGGAACTGGAAAGAATTATGTTAAGTGAAATATGCCAGTTGATGAAAGACAAATACTGTATGATCTCACCTATAAGTGGAACCTAATCAACAAAACAAACAAAATAGAACCAGAGACACGGGAATAAAGAACAAACTGACAGTGACCAGAGGGGATGGGGGAGGGTGATAACAGGGGAAAGAAGAGGAAGGGTCAAGGAAAATGTATTTAGAGGACTCATGGACAAGGACAACGGGGGAGGGGAGAGGATTGAATGTGGTGGGGGTTGGGCAGGGCAGGGAGAGCAATGGGGGGGAAATGGGGATGACTGTAATTGAACAACAATAAAAAATTTTTTAAAGAAAATAAAGAAAAAAGGAAAATAGAGACATTTATTGAAGAAGATACAAGATGCAAGAAATATTGTACCTAGGACAATGATGCCTCAGTCCCCTTCAAAGTAGGCATCTTGGGACCTCACACAGTTCTCCCGATCACTATGAGCTACCCTGTCCTATTTTCCTGAATCTCATCAATGGTCTGATGTCTCTTCCCTTTCAAAGGTGATTTTAGTTTTGGGAAAAACAAGAAGTTGCAGGACACCAAATCTGGGCTGATTAGTGGGGTTGAGTCACCTAGGTGACTACGCATAGTTTCAGTGAAGGAATGTTCAATCTTAACACAAAATTTGATGCAGATTTGTTGCTCTACTCACTCAGTCATTTTGAATACGATGGCCACACAGTATGCATGCTCATTCAATGGTGCCTACTGCCCCCACTGACTAGTGCAATAGTGTTGTCATTGTTCCTGCATGTGAATTCCAGTCCACTCTCCTTGGCTGCCTTGGCTGCCGGGTGACATTGATGTCACACTATTCTCATTATACTAACAATGGCTGGACTTTTTCTGGACAGATCTTGTGTGTATATATATATATATATATATATATATATATATGTATATATATATGTGTGTATATATATATGTGTGTGTGTGTGTGTGTATAAATTTATTACATTGTACACCTTAAACTTACACAATGTTACATATCAATCATATTTTAATAAATCTTGAAAAAGTAAATAAATTTGTTAAAATGCAAAGAGAGAGAAAAATAAAAATTAATACAGGTTTACGGCTTTTTTTAATGTTCAGATTTATAAAGATAGAAGAGTTGAAGACAATACAATTGATGATATTGTGGGAAAAACTGAAACCATCACACACTATTTTGGGACATATAACTTACCCAGCCTCTGTGGAAAACAATTATGTGATAGTTATTCATAAATTGGCAAGTACATATGATCTCTGGCCCAGCAATTCCATTATTATAAATTCATTCTCCAAATACATTGCAATAGTTTCAAACTTCTTATGTACAAGCTTATTTATTACAGTGTTGTTGGTAACTACAAGATATTAGAAATATCCTAAATGCCCACTTATATGGGACATTGAAACATATAAAATGAAATATTATGCAGCCATTAAATATAATGAAGTAGCTCTGTAGGTAATGATATGAAACCATCTCAAAGCATATTGTTAAACAAGATACAGAACAGATCAAGAAGTCCATGGCAATGATGCATAAATAACAAAATTAGGAAAGTAAAAAGACCTACAGAGTATCAAACATAGGATGAATACCTCTGGGAAAAAGAAATTTAATAGAATGAGAGGTCTGAGAACTCGGGCTCACTTGGCTCAAAGCCTGGAAGCACATTCCAGGAGATGGCATAGTTTAGTAACCGAGAATGTGGGTTTTGGTGTAAGATTGCCTGGGTTCAAATTTTAATGTTTCTGCATGTTAGCTGCATGACCTGGAGCAAGTTCATAACTTCTTAATGCTAAGAATTAAAGATATGCTAAAAAGATATACTAAACATATATTAAGCAAAAGCTTCTGTAGTAATATGAATATCAGACAAGATAGAATTTAAAGCCAAAAGCATTAAGAGGAATGAAGATATATATCACATGATATTAAAGCAATGATCCATGAAGAATGTATATCATGAACATCTGTGTACTTAAATGTATAACCTTATTGTTTTTAATTTTTGTATTTATTATTGTTCAGTTACAGTTGTCCTGCCCTTTTCCTCATTGCTCACCCCTAACCCATCTCTCGCAACTCCCACAGCCAGTCCCTGGCCCCCATTGTCCATGCCCATGAATCCTCTATTCCTGTTCCTTTGCTTGCCTCTTTCCCTTCTTTTCCCCATTGTCCCCTTTCTCTCTCCCCTCCGGTCACTGTCAGTTTGTTCTTTATTTCCATGACTCTAGTTCTATTTTGCTTGCTTGTTTGTTTTATTGATTAAGTTCCACTTATAGGTGAGAACACATGGAATTTGTTTTTCACCACTGGCTTATTTCACTTAGCATAGTACTCTCCAGTTCCATCCACGCTGTTGAAAATGGTAGGTAGGAGCTCCTTCTTTCCTTCTGCTGCATAGTATTCCATTGTGTAAATGTACCACAGTTTTCTGATCCATTCATTTATTGATGGGCACTTAGGCTGTTTCCAGCACTTGGCTATTGTAAATAATGCTGCTTTGAACATTGGGGTGCATGGTTCTTTTGAATTGGTGATTCAGGATTCCTAGGTTATAGTCCCAGCAGTGGGATCAACTGATCTAAATGCAGTTCCATCTTTAGTTTTTTAAGGAAATCTCACACTGTTTTCCACAGTGGTTGCTCGAGTCTGCATTCTTACCAGCAGTGCACTAGGGTTCCCTTTTCTCCAGAACTTCACCAGCATTTGTTGTTTGTTGATTTGTTTATGATGGCCATTCTGAGCGGTGTCAAGTGGTACCTCATTGTGGTTTTAATTTGCATCTCTCTGATGGCTAGTGATGTTGAACATTTTTTCATGTGTGTATGGGCCCTCTGTATGTCCTCCTTGGAGAAGTGTCTGTTCATTGGATTGTTTTGTGTTCTTGATGTGGAATCCTATGAGTTCTTTATATGTTTTGGAGGTAAACCCTTCCTGAGGTATTATAGACAAATATGTCTTCCCATACAGTTGGTTCCCTTTCCATTTTTTTTTGATGGTTTCTTTAGCTGTGCAGAAGCTTTTTGGTTTGATAAAGTCCCATTTGTTTATTCTTTCCTTTATATCCCTTGCCCTGGGGGATGTATTGGTGAAAATATTGCTGTGTGGGATATCTGAAATTTTCCTGCCTCTAAGACTTTTATGTGTCACGACTTATGTTTATGTCTTTTATCCATCTTGAGTTTATTTTTGTGTATGGTGTAAGTGGGTGGTTGAGTTTCATTTTTTTGCATATAGCTGTCCAGATCTCCCAACACTATTTGTTGAAGAGGCTATTTTTACTCCACTTTATGCTTCTGCCCCCTTTTTTAAGTTTTAACTGACAGTATTGACATGGGTTTATTTCTGGGCTCTCTATTCTGTTCCATTGATCTATGTGTCTGTTCTTATGCCAGTACCAGACTGTTTTGATTACAGTGGCCTTATAATATAGTTTGATATCAGGTATTGTGATCCCTCTTCCTTTGTTCTTCTTTCTTAGAATTGCTGGGGCTATTCATGGTCGTTTATGGTTCCATATAAATTTTTGGAATATTTGTTCTATATCTGTGAAATATGTCATCGGTATTTTGATAGGGATTGTGTTGAATCTATAAATTGCCTTGGGTATTATGGACATTTTAATGATGTTAATTCTTCCAATCCATGAACACGATATATGCTTCCATTTATTTGTGTCTTCCTTAATTTCCTTTTTCAGGGTTGTGTAGTTTTCTGAGTACAGGTCTTTTACTTCCTTGGTTAAGTTTATTCCTAAGCCTTTTATTTTTCTTGTTGCTATAGTAAATGGGATTTTTCTCTAATTTTTGTTTTTGATATTTCATTGTTGGAGTATAAAAATGCCTTTGATTTCTGAATGTTGACTTTAAATTTTATTGCATAGGCAAAAATCAAAAGGGATATAAAAGAGTCAGCTAAAAATTTATATCTTTTTATCTTTCCAAATAAAAATATACACTTTTTTCAATTACATATAGAATATATATTTTTTAAATGACCATGTGTTAGATCACTAAAGACATTTCAATAAATTACAGGAAAATAAATATCACACAGACCATACTTTTCTGATCACAATGAAACTAAATAAGGAATCGACATTAAAAATGTAGTCTTAAAGGACCCACATACATCTGGATTTTAAAATACATTTCATGAGTCAGAAAATTTTTTTAATGTAAATGACAATAGAAGTAATTCTTGAGGGACACAGCAACAGAGCCCATGGTGGCAGAACAGGGCCTTTTATGTGTTTAAAATAAAGAAAGATGGAAGGGCAAAAGGAAAAAATGCAATAAAAAATTAAAAATAAATAAATATAGAAAAATAAAATCGAGATTGAAAAACAAATCAGTTAAGTGTTGACTTGGGAGGCTAAAAAGTAAGAAAGAAAACAAGATAGTATAATAATCTAAGAAAAGAATAAGGTAAGGGCACAAATTAATAAGTAGAAAATAAAGAAATAATGGAGAGGATCACTAGGCCTAAAAGTTGAAGTTTTCATGAAAGAGTTAAAAAAAAAAAGAACACACATAATTAGTCATGAAAATAGGACATAAATATAGTCACAGTGCAGATATTAAAAATAATAGGAGCATATAAAATCAGTTGGAAATTTCAATGAAATGGTAATTTTCTACGAAGATATAAATTACCAAATTTGACTTCAGAAAAAATTGAAACCATGAATAAATCAACAACTATTAAAGAAATTAGAAAAGTTTCCTTCCCCAAAGACACCAAGCCAGGACATCTGAAAACCAGTCAAAGGGGACGCCAGTTAAGAAGAAGGGCAGTACCCCAGATGTAATGACTGGGGGCCTTGTACTAGGGCGGTGGCAGTGGTGACTGGGACTAAACTGATTAATGGACAAAATCAGGTAGCAAATCTATTGCTCAGGGTTTCCCAGAGAAAGAGAATGAGTAGAATACATGTGTGTTTTATTATAAGGAATTGGCTGGCACAGTTAAGGAGGCTGACAAGTTCCATGACCTACAGTCAGCAAGTTATGGACCCAGGAGAGCTGATGGCACAGTTCTTAGTCCAAGTCCAATAGCCGGAGAACCGCGAGGGGACATGATGTAGTTCTAGGGTGAAGGCTGGCAGGCCCGAGACACAGAGGGAACTGGCGTTTCAGTGTGGGATTGAGGCAGGAGGAAAAAGTGTCACATCTTGAGGCAGTTAAACAGAAAGGAGTTCCTTTTTATTCACTATAGACTTAGCCTTTTTTTCTATTCTGGCCTTTAATTGGATGGGGCACCCATATTAGAGAGGGCAATCTGCTTTATTTCCTCTTTCTGGAGATTCAAACGTGAATCTCCAGAAACGCTGTCACAGACATACCTAGCTAGAGTCATGTCTGGCCAAAATGTCTAAGCATTCCGTGGCCCAGTCAGGTTGACACAAGAAATGAACCATTACAGCCAGCTAGGAATACTCCTTAGTATAGGAGAGCTACGGAAACCCTACAGATACCGCAGTTACATTTGAAGTTTAAAAGTGTTCCCAGCATCAAGACTTCAGCAACATTATGTAACCACTTGTAGTCAACCGTGTGTCGAAGGCCTCATCCAAAACAATACAAGAAAAAAGGATTAAGTAGTCTAAAACTTGAAAAAAACATGTAAAACTGTCCTTATTTGTAAACATTGTGATTTTTTTTTTAATAAAGCACGTAGGTGTTTTATTTTATTTTATTTTAATATTTTATTTATTTATTTTCAGAGAGAGGAGAAGGGAGGGAGAAAGATCAATGTATGGTTGCCTCTCACATGGCCCTCAGTGGGGACTTGGCCCGCAACCCAGGCATGTGCCCCAACTGGGAATCGAACTGGGACCCTCTGGTTCCCAGCCCGCGCTCAATCCACTGAGCTACACCAGCCGGGCAACATTGTGATTTTAAACAAAGAAAATCCAAGGACTTTTCAAACTACTAGAACTAATAAGAAACTTCCATAAGTTTACTGGGCTCAGATCAGCATACAAAAATTATTTCAGCAAAACAACAATAACCAGCTAGAAAATGAAATAAGACCAAAATGTACAAAACACCTAGTAATCAACCTAGTACATGACGGTTAAGACCTCCAGCAGGAAAATGAAATCTCTTTGAAGAACAAATAAGACTTGAATACAGACTTACACTACCACATTCAAGAAATGGAAAGATGTCAGTTTCCCTCAAAATACTCTATAAACTTAACAAAATTCTAACCAAAATCCAAAAGAGACTTTATGGAACTTGAAAACAAATCTTAAAATTAATATGGAAGCACAAAAAGTCAAGAATAGCCAAGATAAATTTGAAGAAGAATAAGTTGGGGGAGGGGGAAATTTGCCTGTATATCAAGAATTTATAGAGCCATAGAAAATGAGACAGTGTGGTCTTGGCAGAGGAAGAGTCAAATAAACCAAAGGAACATAATAAAGTGCCCAGAAACAGATACTTGCATATGTGGAAACTTGAAATATGACCCAGGTGGCACTACAAATCAATGAAGAGAGGCAGAATTATTCAATAAATGGTACTGGGACAACTGGTTAACCATATGGAAACAATAAAGTAAAACTGGATCCCATTCTCACACCATATGCAAAAATAAATTACAGATGGGTTAAAGATCAAAATGTTAAAGGCAGCTTTTGTTTAAAAATGATGAAATATCTTCATAATATTTAGATGTGGAAAAATTTCTTAGACAAGACATAAAAAGTAGAGCAAAGGATTGGTAAATTTGAATGTACCATGATAAATTTTAAAAGACCTCTTATGTTGAGTAAGGACCCCAAAACAAAGTGAAAAATAAACCACAGCCTGTGAAAAGATACTCATAATTCATACAATGACAAAGAAGTTTATTTTTTTCTAAGTAACTGAATAGAAGAATGAAGTAAGTCCATTAACAGGTAATTTAAAGAAAAAAGTAATCTAAGCAAATAAAAAGATGCCTACCTACTAATAATTAGGGAAATAAAAAAAACAGTAAGATATCTCATATCATAAAGTTTAAATCATGACAGTCCCAAGAGCTGTCACGGCTGTAGAGTAAGAGATTCTCAGACACTGCTAGGGCATGCGTGAGTTGGTGCCACCACTTTGGAGAGGAATTTGAAACTCCCGGTAAAGCTGATGTTCACACTCTCCATTTTAGCCATTTCACTGCTAGGCATATAACTGAGAAAATGTTACATGTGTGGAAGGAAATGGGTGCAAAAATATTTATTGCAGCATGGCTTCTAATGAAAAAAACTTAAAAACAGACATGAATGTTCAATAGGAAGGCAGATTAATAAATTGTGATATAGTCATATAATGGAATACTATATAGCATTTTAAAAGAATGCACTAGAGATACATGTGTTTATACGAACTGTCAAAAGCTTAGATTGATGGAAAACAAAGCAAGCTGCAGAATGTATGTACAGTTGTAGACACTGGAAGTAAACTTTAAAATCCCATAGACATGACCACATTATGCAGTATCACCTACATGTTGGATACAGATGAGTGAAGATATCAGCTGTGCGTGGGACTTAGGAAACACGGAATCTGTGACTATGGTGGGACTTAGGAAACATGGAATCTGTGACTATCTGTGACGAAGGCAGGGGAGTAATGCATCAAGAAGGGATACTCAAATGACCTCAACTGTATCTGTTAAGTTTCATAAAATTGAAGCCAATATTGGCATTTCGATCGGCTTACTAAAGCTGTGCGGTGAATGGGATGCAAGGGTAGCCATGTTTTGTCCCTCTCTGGAGAGAGCCGCCCCACGCCAGAGAGCACCAGCCGCATTAGAACCGCTGAGCAGAGGATGCGCGCAGTTGGGAGGTCCACAGCCGGCGTGGTAACATCAAGTAGTATGCACGTCATCTTTATCTTTGAACTGTTTCAGAGGATTTGTAAACATGTAATGAGGTGAGAAAAAAAAGCCAAGTGCCTAACAGAATGCATATATCCTGTTACTTGTTTTTTTTTTTTTTTTTAATATTTATGCATTTGCAAGCATAACATAGCTCTGGAAGAACAGTCCTTACAAGTTGCTGCGAACAATTGTGCACACCGTGTTTGGGGGACGAGGAAATGACTCTTACACTTACTAAATACTCTTGTACTCTTTGACTATTATTTATTTAAACATAAAATAATCCTTAAAAATTAAGTGTAAAAACCATTTTTACTATGTACTTTCATTTTGTAGTCTTTCATAAATCCTTTACCTGAAAGCCATCCCACATTAGAAAAAAAAGTGATCTCTATTTTTATTTTTACTTATTAATTTAATAACTGGAGGAAGTATTTTTGTTGTATATTAGTATTTGAACAGTTATATAGTATGTGGCACTTCTGTGAATTGAGATCAGGTTTAATGACTCCAGAGCTATAATTCTTTAAAAATACATATTGTATATACACAAATACACACACATGTACATATGCTTGTACATATGTATGTACATGCACATGCTCACCACATACTACCCAGGGGTGAATTTAAGAAATTAGGAATTGATTTAAGTGTTGAGCACATATATGACAGGAAAGCAGAGAGAAGCTAATCAGCTGAAGGCCTTCAAAGTAAAAACCCAAGGAAGAAGTAATTCTGTCTCCGGACTGTCTCCCAGTAGAAACTGTAACATTAACTCTTCCCTGGGCCTAAAGCCTGCTGGTCTGCCCTGCAGAGTTTAAACTTGCTACCCTCCCCCCATCATCTTAAGAGTCAATTCCTTATAATAAACAAACAAACAAACAAACAAAAAGAAAGAAATTAGGAATTGAGTTCTCAGTGAAATACCACAAAAAATCCCTGTCTTCTAGTCCTTCTCATGGCATTTCGAAGGCAAGATAACTTCAATTTGTCTTTTTATTCTTAGCATATGAATAAATATTTGATGAATAAATGAATAAAGTAACACTTCTCAAAGTGTTTTTTATGTAGAGAATATAACTGTCATAGTCTACCATGTTTCGAGGATGACTGTAAGAGTACTTTTGGAAACTCTGAACTACCTTTATGGAAGGTGACTTGTTAGAGAATCAGATACTGCAGTTTTCAAATGAAATATATTTCAATGAAAAGGATTTAAACTGAAAGCCCCAAAGTCGTAATTTCTGACAACGGCTCTTTCCCTTTCAGTGGGGAATAAAGTTGGAGGGGAGGCTGATACCCGAATGAAGGACTGCAGAAACTGAGTCTGAACATCAGTGAGCTGCACGCGATTTCCCGTTCCCTGAGCTTCTTACGACGAGACACAACTTTCACGAAGTACAAACGCAACACTGGAATTCACTCCGTTGGTTCCCTTTGCCCTTGTTTACCATGTGGCATCGACCTCAGAAGCTTTATTAAAACAGTCGTGTCAGAGGCCTTGATGAGTTAATGCCCAACTGGGTTTTAAAGTCTTAATTCTTCATTCGAATAGTAATTAAACTCTAAAGCTTAAATCAGTTAAGGCATTTTTTTCTTCTGTTGAACAGGTAGCGTGCTTGTCATGGCAGGGGTTCCTTAGCTCGCTAAGCCCCGATTAAAATAGTTTTTACAAACATAATACACAGTCGCTTGATATTAGGTAGATTTTTTTAATATTTCATGACAAAAATGTAAGCTGATAATAGCAGAAAATTTTTTTCCACTAATTTTACTCTACCAATTAATTTTTCTGAAGATTTATTTCATTGAGTTACCATGGAAAATCTGGAAAATACTGAAAAGTAGAAGGTGAAAAATAAATAAAAGATGCACGGGCTCTTAAAGATTGCTCCCGATTAAAGTTGAAGCATTTCCTTGATTTCCTTTTAGTCTTTTCCGCATGCACAGTTTTTGGTTTGGGTTTGACACTATTATAACACACCACAGTTAGGGTTAATTTTTGTTTTGGGTTTTATTTTTGATAAAGTGACACAAACTTTAAAAAAAACAACAACTTTCAGGCCATAGGGCTGACCTTATTTATTTATTTACTTATTTAAGCAGGATCAAATAAATCAAACTTCAGTTGCATTGTCTTTGGCCTGATTCTTAACCAGTTTCTTTAGTTCATTCTGACGTAGGACTTAAAAACTGTGTGTTATAGCAGAAAAAACAGGGACTTTGGAATCTTATCACCAATCTGGATTTGAATTCTAGTTTCGCCTCCTAGTAACTGTATGTGGTCCATTGTATTTTTGTATGACAGACACTATTATTCAATCTGAAGGAATATATTTAACTGCTTCTTACTTGGTGAGATGAGCAATACATGAAAAATGTGCATCGCCAAGTAAAAATTCACTAGATTTTATTTTAGTCACTTAGAAAAACACCCTCATAGATTTAAAACATATTAGCTTCAAATTGTACAAATGAGCCTATTAATGACAGAAATAAAACTTGCTAATCCAAAGCAGTTAATTCACTGTGAAGAAAGTGTTTTAAGTAAAACAACAAAAGGGTTTCTGAAAGGTTTCACACTAGCTGCTGTTTGCTTAGAAGCTCAGTAGAAAAGCAGAAAGTTGAGATTAAAAAAAAGAGAAAGGAGAAAGAAAAGGGGAGACAGGGAGGACAAAGTGGGGAGGGAGAAAAGGAAAGGGAACAAAAATGAACTTGACTCTGACAGGAAGACTAGAGAAGTACATGCAGTTGAATTATTAGAAAAAATGCAAGTGTCTGTACGTAACTGAAGGAGATCAGCCCTCAGGGAAGAGAAATTCTGCTGTGAACATCAGAGAGTACTAGAGGGTGTTGCGTGGCCAGTGCGTACAGGCTGAGCTGGTTCCGCAGCTGGGTGCGGTGGTCGGTGTGATTGTATTCCAGGATACATACCTTTTAGAAACAAAAGCTGCCCACTAATTGCCGCCTTCTGACATGGTAATCTGGAATGTTTGTGTTAGCTCAGGTCCTTTGGGTTAATTACCTTCTGGGAATAGTCTGACCGTAGTGACTGTGTACCGTTCAAAAAAGTTCTAATATTGGCCAAACTGTCGCACCACCACTACTGTCCTCCATCTAATTTTTCCCTCAGAGCATCTCTGAAAGGAAAAGGAGTTAAGAGCAGGTAATTAAGGTGAGCAGGGGTGGACTTCTCACTGAATAACCACAGATTGTAAGGAAACAAGTAACCTCATTGTTGGGGTGGAGTCTTTCTGATCTTTTAATTAGCACCAACAGGAAAAGAATACATATTTTATAACAAAGTATATTCATAAACATGACATTTATATTTTGTTACATTTACATTTAAGTTGCATTAACTTGGCAGTTTATTTTCTTTGTTGTTTCTAAGAGAGCGTTTACAAATCTAAGTGTTCAAATGCATGATGGGTAAAAGCTAATGAAGAGGTGCAGCGATGAACTTGGGTTTGGAGGCAGACCGAGGGCTGCGGTGCTGGAATTGTGGGAATCAGTGGCCACACAGCCAGCGACACCTCAGGAGCTTCTGCTCTGATCCCTCCTCAGTAAGGGAGTAGGGCTTTCACTACAAAGAAGTGGAAATCCTTTTGATAAGTTTTTCAACATAATTTCTGAGACCCGTATGTGGTACTCCTTGCCTAATTCTCTGGTTCATAAGGTTTGGTTTTATGTTCTTAAGAAAATGATTAGATTAGTGTATTGCCTACCAAATCAGAAGTATGGATATTTTTGATGGCGCATTTTAATTTGTTTTATACCATCACTCTCTTTCTTTGCCTTTCTCAGGTAGATTTGACATGGTCTCACGTAAAGAATGGACCGAAATTATTACTTTTCTATTCCTTAACAGCTAGAATCAGTACCATTTTTAACCAATTTTAAATTTGTTTCCTTTTCTTTTTTTTCTCCCTGAAATGTGCAAAGCACCATCTTTACTGAGAAAATGTTAATCTCCCATGTTTTGTAAATTACTTCTTTTTATGACATTTGAAAAAGAGCTTAAAAAGGCATTGATAATAAAAATATAAAGATACAAAATAAATATACTAAATTTTAAAGTATATTTAAGATAAAATTAGACTACTAAGAAAGTGACATAGAAACAGAAAAGCAATTTCTACATGAGGCCAAAACATATTTTAAAAAATATTTAAATACAGTTTTCACATTTTTCTCTCCCCTTTACACCCTCTCTCCCTAATAGCATAATCAATAAAATATACTTTTAAAAATAAAATAAAATACTCCATAGATTTCAAAAATATATTTAAGTACAAAAAATTAAAGTAGGAATGAAAACAAAAATGGAACAAATGTATAGGAATTGAATATGCTTAGGGAATAATAACTTTGAAAAGAAATACATATAAGAAGAAGCAGATACAGTTTCTGCGATGCCCTATTTCTAAGTATTCTCTTTAACAATGATACTTTAAGTATCAAAGGAATGTTTAAAATGAATTACTGCATACATGCATTACTTGAAATAATCTATTGTGAATACCATATATCAATCATTTTATAACTTTGAAGTTTATACTTTGACATCCTCAAAGCAATGAAGAAAAACCGAATTCAAGCCCAAGGGTATGAACAGTAACAGGGAAAAGTCAGGTTGATTTTTTTTTTCCATGTTAATGATGGCGAGAGTGGATTTAATTCTTTATTGAACAAAGCAGATCTTTATTTGATAGTTTCCTTACAAAACTGGATGAAAACGGCAGACTTACAGCAAATGAGAGAATTTCTTGCTGTAAAGAACAAACCTAATGCTTGATCAAATTTCTCATAGCTTGAAAAGTGCCACAGAAATCCAAACAGATGGGACAGAATGCCAACCGGCTTAGACAGAAAGCTTCCAGCTTTGCTGCAAACATCCACAGGCAGTACAACATTGACATTTCTTTAAATATGCTCTTCTCTTGTTGGGGCATTGCAAACAATTTGATTCTGGGTTTCCCCCCACACTCTTCCCCATTTACTAATAACATCACAAATATCATAGTTCTAAATTCCTTGGCTTGTTGTGACTGGCAGAACTTGCTTATTCTTTTTCCAAAAAAATATTTTATGTCTAACATTTCTTCATATTCTGATGCATACTGATTACAAAAGGGTCTCTAGTACTTTTTGAGTTTCAGACTAAAAAAGAAAAAAGATACCACACATCATGTACAGTCCAAAATAAACAAAACTGAAATGCTTTCAAGCATCTGGTTTGCTGTAGCTTTCAAAATGCCGGGACTTTAAAGATTCTTTTTTTTTTTTTTTTAAGAACTTTAACAATGAAGTAAATTAAGGAAATAAAGAATTCTTTATGAGAAAACTTTTAACTGATCATTTTTGAACATTTATTCTTTTTAATCACCTATGCTTAATAATTTTTCTGTTCTTATTTAAAAACTTGTGAACAGAAAGTTTTTATATCAAATCATTACAATAATATTTCTCCTTGATTAATTAAAATGGTCCTCTAGATTAGAAAATGGTGATGACAGAGTTTATTGACCTGACACTACATTTAGCTTTCAACTGAAAAATAATGTATCATTAGTCTTAACTAGTGTGTGGCTCAGAGAAGCAGCATAGGCACTGTTTTCCTTTTTTTTTTAATTTCTAATATGTTGCTGTTTTGATTATGAAACACTTATAAAATTGTTTCTTCCCTTCAGATAAGGAAGAAGTTGCAACATCTAATTTTGAGATTTATAGGTTTGTCACTTTAAGCAGAAATAACTTTGCAACAAAAATGTAACTAATAGAGTTATCGTTGTATAGATGAAATGAAAAGATACATAACTACGTTGAGACCCCTCAAATGTTTTATTTTTTAAAATTAATCACTAGGTGCCCGGCTGGTGTAGCTCAGTGGATTGAGCGCGGGCTGGGAACCAAAAGGTCCTGGTTTGATTCCCAGTCGGGGCACATGCCTGGGTTGCAGGCCAGGTCCCCGTGAGGGCCATGTGAGAGGCAACCATACATTGCTCTTTCTCCCTCCCTTCTTCTCTCTCTAAAAATAAATAAAATCTTAATAAATAAATAAATAAATACAAATAATCACTAGGTAACATAGGACTATCATGGTAATTATGGGTTTTTCAGATTTTATTTGTTGCTTACTCCAGTTTTTTAAAGTTTATGTAGCTATAATATTGTGATAAGGCATTTAATTAAAAAGAAAGTTGAAGCTTTTATCTTCTATACATCTTATAAACAAATGATCATCATTAACTAATCCCAAAGCAAGTATTTATTAAAATAGAATGCTATAATAAATGGGTTCTTTGGTTATAATTTTTATATGTAGAAAAATTTTACTTTACTAGTTTATAGATACCTTGATAATTTTTATGCAGAGATTATCTTTGTATTCACTATGACACATAGGTGCATCCATGTACATGGTATATGCTTAAGAAATAATTGTTCTTTGACAGGATATAAAGCCAATGTCATTTCACATGAAATAATCTCATGCAAACTTTTCTGTTCAGTTCCCAGAAGAAAAAAGATTTCATTTTTTAATTTTTATCTTATTTTTAAAATTTTATTGTTTAAAACACAAGATTTTATAAGACATCTGCCTGGCATTTGTTTATTTATTTATTTATCATAAACACCTCCTTTGGCAGACTTCAGTGTAGATCTTTCTCTGACTTCAACATTCCTTTGTTAATTAATGCATTCCCACTTAACATTTCATTTATGTGTGCCACTCTCCATTTGTTTTCTATTCCCCCTAAAAGACAAACATGCAGGTAGTCTAAAGACCAGTATCTTACTTTCCTCTGCTTCACCAGCTCTGGACAAAATTAAAACAGATACCTTCCAAATGTGATAAAGGCAAAAGCTACACACCCATGCTTCTTTCCCCTTAATACCTGCTTTCTCTCAAAAATAAGTGGCTGTGAGTGTAGGACAGCTCCGAATGCCTTGCATCACATCTTTTTTATATAACACCTTCATTCTGAAAGCTGCTAGAATGCTAGATTCTCAAGTGCACACACATCTAGAATTGAAGTTTTATGATTGTGAGAGCTTCCCAGAAAACCCCCCTCCGTTTCCTTTAGCAGGACTCCATTGGCCCCAGCGGAACACGAGCGACTCTGGAGGCCAACGGTTGGAACAATGCCTGTCCCTGCTTTGACCGTGAGGAGAGTGAGAGCAGTGCTCTCATTTTTAAAGAAGTGTGACAGTTTCCCCATGAATTTCCACTTTGTTTTTCACCTCTGGGGAAGCCGTTTCCACGGAGATCCCTGGTCACCCCCTCTCTACTAGTATTAGGCTCAGGGGGTTGGCATGTGTCCCTTATGCTTAGAAAAGGCACAGGGTACAGAGGCCTGTCGTCTCAGACTCTGTCATCCCCACCTTCTGAATAGCTACACCATTACAGACAGACCTTTAATAATTACCCTCCTGACAGCATGCTGAGCTGGCAAAGGCCAACGAGACAGGGTAAGGCATTCAGAAGGTGTTCCCATGTCCACTTTCCTTCCCACTCCCTGACTCACTGCTACCTTGGGCTATGTCATTAGCTATTTTGGGCATGATGTTGTACAAATGAAACTGCCAACCAAGGTATTTGCTGACCACCTACCTTGAAGAAGTGTTGAAAAGCTCAGCTATTAAGCTATTGTAAAGCAATCTAAAATCATGGAGTGCTACATCAGCATTAGCTCAGTGAGCAAAGGAAGCATGCTGTACCTTGAATCACCAGCTTTCTTCCCTCCTTTCTGTGTTTCCTGGCCATTGCCTGGAAAAATAAAATTGCTCTTCCAGTGTGATCAGGGCTGAGCCTGATCCTGGAAGGTAACTAAGGAGATTGAATTTCAAAGCCATAAAGCTGTGGGCCATATCACCTTCTTAATTTGGGAAAATTGATTATTTAAAATGAATGAATATTTTTCAGAGCATTTTTAAATTTACAGAAAACTTGATCTGGAACTACTGAGAATACCACTCCCACCTCCACACACAGAATTTTCCCTTTTCTTTACATCTTGTATTAGTGTGGTATGTTTGTGACAATTGATGAATCGATGTTGATACATTATTAATAACTGAAGCCCATATTCTATATTAGGGTTCACTCTTCATGTTATATATTCTGTGGATTTGAAAATCTATTTTTCATTGAGCCAAAGTAGGACTCTTTACATTATTTACGTACACTGAATATAATTGGATATGTTACAAGAGAGGAGAAAAGACTGGAATGGGACATTTTATCTTGATTATACCAAAAAAAAAAAAAAGAAAGAGAAACACCAATAGAAATTTATACTGAAAGAATAACTTTCTGAGGAGCCTGGAGTGATGCAATACTCATTTCAAACAAATGAGATAGGAACAGTCTTTAAAACTCTCACCTGCAAGGGGTGGATAAAAACATCAAATTACACTGGGGGTGGGAATTGGAAAGATATCAGTGTCACAGAAAAAAAATTAAAACAAAGAATATAGAGGGGAATTTTAAGAGTAATTAGTATCGTTCAAAATTAAGAGTTTAAAAATGTTTGAACTGTGACTTCCTGAAGCCAAAGGAAATCTTTGAGAAGAGAAATGTTCAACCAGTGTGCCAACTTTCTCATGTGGTTACCCTTTTTCTTGTACAGAATCAGCCTAAATCTGTTCAGGGAAATCCCTTCATGCGTTTCCCTCCATGAGGAATCAGCTTGTGATTTATTGTAACTACGTGAAATATGGAGCATTATGAATAAAAAGGTGTTTTTGTTAAGTGTTCTCATTCCTTCCTTAAGCCCAAGTAAGGAGCTTGCTTGCTGTTAAATAAAAACCTATCTTGAAGGCTATAATAATGAGATCACAAAATAGAGAAGATATAAAATACCAGGCTTCATCAAATCTTAAGAAGTCATTGACTATAAGAAACACTATTATCTTATGTCACTAAAAAAACTTTCCCAATTATAATTTTAATAAGAATCTGAATTTCAGATATTAAAATTTGGAAAAATGTGTCTTAGATTTGATGAAATACAGCTCACGGACTAATCTAGAAGAGGAAGTACAGTTCTTTCAGACTTCATTCAGAAATGTGTTAAATTGTACATGGCTTATTAAAGAGACATTAAAATAGTCTTACATTTAATCCTCCATTAGAGAGGTTTTTTTAACCATTATGTTTTGTTCCATTAAACAGAAGTAATTTGCCAAAAACACTACTGAGTTTGCTCAGTTTTAACCTTTTCATTTTGAGATACTCCTCTTATCAGAAAAACTTTGTATTTTCAATCAGTTTGACTTATTTTTCAAGTTACTTGAACTCACTAAATCTCAGTTTCCTGGACTGTAAAATGAATGTCACAATAGTACTTATTTTAAAGGGCTATTATGAAGGACAAAAGAACCTAGTGCCTGGCATCTCATGACATTGAATATATATCAGCTATTGCTGTAATTATTTGGT
Source organism: Micronycteris hirsuta (assembly GCA_004026765.1). NCBI lineage: Eukaryota > Metazoa > Chordata > Mammalia > Chiroptera > Phyllostomidae > Micronycteris > Micronycteris hirsuta. Next base: position 41,797 of record PVJI01005801.1, on the reverse strand, counting down.
ATACAAAAATCAAACACCTAAGTTTACCTTCTTTACCAGTTTTTAGCCATATTAATTTGAGCAAATTTATTATTCTCTATACCTCAATTTCTTCATCATAAATGAGGATAATTACACTGATCTTTCAGGTTATTGTTGAGGGTTCTGCAAACTAACTAAAATATAATACATCACCTTCCCTGCATTCTGCTAGCCATATTCTGCTGATGAACTCAAAATGTGATACCACACGTGGCAGGTATTGACCACTCATGTTCAAACATTCTATGCTCATTGATTCATTTAATCATCACGATAATCCTAGGAGGTTGCTACAATTATTATCTCCATTTTCCAAACAAAGAAACTGAGGTATAGAGTAGCTAAACAATGGCCACACAGCTTTGACAGAACTGAGCATCAAGCCTAGATAGCATGGCCCACAGCTTGTATGCTGCTCGAGGTACTTCTTCACTTGCTTTGAATTCACCATGAGGAATAACACAAGACAGCCTTAGAGAATGAACATGGCCTTCTGCTAGACCAAAAGATTATGGAAATGACAATAATCCCAGATAGGATGGGCTACCACAGTTGTGCTTTTCAGGGGAAAGCAAAGGCAGGACACAGGAACTGCCGTTAGACAGGAGAATTGCTCACAGCTACAGTACTTGGCATGCTGTGAACGTTGAGTCATTGAGAACTCTCTGCACAGCCACATGAGCTGGGGAATAATGTGGAAGGTATTTAACAGTCTGTATGAACATGTAAACCCAGTGTAATAATGAGCAATCTGTCTCTTAAATTAACAAAAAGAGAAATAGTTCTAAGCAAATTTGAACATTTATGAAGACGACCATGTTTAAAGATGAAAGGAATGTAATACTTGTACTTGGAAATATTTAATGCACAAGTGAAATGGAGCTCAAGAGAAAGCAAGCACAGTGACTGAGCTGGCATGGGGAAATGGAAAGAGGCAATGAGGCAGAGCTCAGAAAAATGACAAGAGAGCTGGTAAGAAAGGATGGAGATAGTATGGAAATTATTTGAGAAAATCATAGATGAACTCTGGTCTCCCATTTGTACTTGTAAGTAGTAGCATAGAATTTTAAGATTTAAGTTTTCTTTTTTTCACATGTGTTTATGTGGGCTCCTAAGCAAGACTGTAAACTCTGGAAACTGCTGTGGTGCCCTGGAAACACCAAGTTTGGGACCAGAGCAGAGTTGTCTAAGACCTAGCCTGCCCCTGCAGCCAAATGCCCAGAGGCAAACCATTCCCTCTGTTAAGGTTTCCTCATCTGTGAAATAAAAATAAGAATACCTACCTAAAATAAGAATGGATGTGGAAGAACTTTAAAAATTAAGTACCGCTACATAATATAAGGCAGTCAGAGACAGGAAATAAAAAACCACCACCAACCAGGGATCAGAAGAAAATTCTTGAGATCTGAAGACCCAGGATCAAGACTTTACCACTTAACACCTTCGTGACTTTAACACAGAGTAATTTAGTGATGCCACGTAACCTCTCTAACTTTAGTTTCCTTATCTGCTGAATGAGCTAATTGTGCTGAGCTCTTTCAATGGACTTCTATGCAAAACACATCAACCCTGCAAGGTAGGTAGAATCATCCCCTGTATTTAAATAAGAAAACTGATAAAATGTTTTTCTTTTACTGTCATTGTTGTAATGGTTCTTGTAAAGTCCAAATACTTGTTGGTTGATGAATTACATAGCGATTGTACTGGAAGAGAACCATATGTTAAGAGGATCTCTTATCTACCCATGACATGCATGCTGTAAAAATGCCACCGTGGGGTGGTTGGACCAGAGACGATCACTCGATGTTCCTTTTCATTGTATGGTTCTGGGAAGTCAAGTAGAAACAGAACAAAGAACAGAACTGGCAGAAATGAAATTACTGCTTTTCTGGAGACAGTGCTATTTGTCTGAAAATTGTAGAATGGAGATGGGAAGGAGGAAATAACAGGTCTGTGATTCATGCTACTGAAAGCTAAGAAAAGGTGGGTTTTCTTTGTGGCCATAAAACAAACCAAAAAAGGATATAAACCCCATATTTAAATGTTAATTTGCTGAAGCACATCATATGTTTATAGCAAGAAATTGATGGAAGCATCAGGTTAAAATAACCCCAACAAATCCCTTCCCATTGCTTCGTCCTCATAAAGAAGATACCAAACTATCTCCAATAATGCATATTTACATTTCTGCAGGGAATGCCTTGACCTTTTTTATTTATTTTTTTGCTATAATGACCATGAAACATGCTTCTATGATGGATAATATGACATATTTCAGAACAAAGGAAAACCTTGTGGTTTTTTAGATAAAGAAAAGGCTACCCTATCTTGGGTTTCTTGGATTTGCTGGTAGTTTCTTGGTTTGTCTATTACCCTAAGTGCATTGTATCTGGCCTTCAGACTCATTCAACTCTCCATATTTTACAACAGAAATTTGAAAATAAATATAATGGTTATCCCAGTGTCTTATATGTTACAGATTTCAGAGGAATTTTGGCTAACAATTAATAAGGAAGTGATTATTTATCTGAAATAGTATCCAGGCACAGGACACGATTCTCCCCTATCTTTCTTTCTCCAAACAGACTTTTATCCTATTCGAGTTTACCTTATATTGCAGCATAAATCAGAGGGGAAAAAAGAACTCACAAAATTCCATCGCATTCTATTTTACAAACTGTAATAACGGGGCTGGTTCTGTAAAGTGTCTGGTCAGGGAAAAGGCTGAAACTACTGACTAAAATGAGGTCTGAGTTTCTTCTGAGGATTAGAATTCCTGTGTTCTTCCAACTCCTAGATGACATAGATAATGGAAAATTAATTTAATGCTAATGATATGCTTAAATTGGCAAAGGCCAGTAGTCATTATGGACTGGTTTTTGTTCATGTCTTCAGTTTGCCATTCTAAACCTTTGAGCAGGTTTTAAAACACTTAATACATCACTCCCAGAACTCCAGCATTTACCTTCCTCCAAACCCCGTCTTTCATGATTTCATGTTCCGTCCACATAGTGAAGTTAAGTACCAGCTAAAAGGGCTTTAGGGCAAGACTGTGACTGGATTAAATCCCAAGGTTCTTGCTAAATTGTGTGACTATGTACAAGTTACTTAACCCCTCTGGAAAATGGGGACACTATCTCATAAGGCTGTCATTTTAGTGGTTAGGTGAGTGAGACGGAAATGAGATCGCCCGTATAAAGTACTCTGAAAAGTGTCGTGATCAGTTTAAGTTTTCTATGCATGTTAGTTATTATTATCCTATCTCATAAATGAATATGTACATGAATATTTAAAACAATTTTAGTCAATGTTATAAGTACTACTTTCAATTTTCTCATTTATCAGTTATAATAAAAGTTGACCTATTATAACTGTGTAAAATTCATAAGCTCTACCCAAAGGAACTAGATTATATATGCAAACTAAAAATTTTTATAATGTTGCCATTTATTTATTTATTTATTTATTCATTTATTTATTTATTTTAGAGAGAGAGGGAATGGAGGGAGAGAGACATTGATCGGTTTACTCTCACACATGCCCTGACTGGGAATTGAACCTGCAACCTTATGGTTTGTGAGAAAAAGCCAAACCAACTGGGCCATACCAGTCAGGGCTAAACATTTTTAAACGAACTTCAAATCTGAATAACCTTAGTAAACTTTTGGGTTTTTTTTTTTTTTTCCAAACAGTTTTGTAACTTTATGAAGCATGCCCTTAAAACTCTTTTATGTTTTTATTTTAATTTTTGGTTAATTGTTGAATTGCAGTTTACATTCGATATTATTCTGTATTAGTTTTAGGTATACAGCATAGTGGTTGGACAACCACATACTTTACAGAGTGGTCCCCCTGATATTTCAAGTATCCGCTAGGCCCCATACATAGTTATTACAATACATGTGCGATATTCCCTATGCTGTAATTTTCAGCTGTGTGACTCCTTGGTGACTACAAATCTGTATTTCAAATCCCTTCGCCTTTCCATCCAGCCCCTCAACCTCCCCGCCCCGCTCCCTTCTGGCAACCATCAGTTTGTTCTCTGTATCATGAGTCCGTTTCTATTTTGTTTGCTTTGTTGCTGTTTAGATGCCACATGTAAGTGAACCCTTTTAGATATGTGAGTTTGAAAATGATTTTGGCAGTGGTGGTAGGGAGGACACCTCAGAGTAAAATAAAAACTTAGACTTGCAAAGGGTCTTAGATATGCGAGCGTATCAGGGACCCTGGACTTGGACTTCCTGGCTGAGAGCCCTGGCTCCATCCTTTAGGAGCTTTGAGACCCTGATTAAGCAACTCCACTCCTTTGTCCCTTACTTTCCTTACTTGGAAAAAATGGAGATATTATTAGTACCAACCTCCTAGTGCTGCTATACAGATTAAATGAGTTAATATATTTGAGAGTAGAACAGTGTCTGATATCTTCAGTGGGTTCTCATTAAATGTTAGCTGTGATTATTATTTTACTAACGAATAAGTCAAGGTCAAGAGAGGAAGTGAACTTCTCATGGTCATGTTTTAGTTACTGGTGAGGGGAAGGGTCTAGTATTTCTGATTCTCAGTCTTCTGCCCTTTCCATTTTAACGCCAATTTACTCTTCATCTTGGCCTTGCCTCTAGATATTCTTTACTTCTCCCACCTGGACAAGAGCTAAGCATCTACCACTTAGCCAGTGAAGATGTGAGTTCTAGGTATGGATCTTCACGGTTGCTGTTGTAGAAAGCTTAATGCTTGACAGTGAAGGGGTTAGTTCTACACTAGATGGAGATGGAAACTTCTGCTCATTTACTATCTGTGGCTTTTTCTTTGCTTAAACATCAAATACTTAAAAAAATTTGCAGCAAAGTAAGAGAGGAAGATTAAGTGTCAAGAAGAAAAAAAACTATCGCTACCCCTCAAAGAATTCACGAGGTGTTTGAGCAGGCTATTGGACTGTTTAAGACCTCTCCCCCAAATCTGCCAAGTGTGGGCACACTGTAAGAGCGTTTTTGGTGCAGATGAGCTGACGAAGGGACCTGTTTGCCTAGATTGCCCTGGGGAATCTTCCCTGCAGGAGGTAAGCAGCAAGGAGAAAGAAAGGCAGGCTTATGTGGGGTGCATATTAAACCTCATTTTCTGTTTATCTCTTCACACTGTAGCCCCTACCTGCTTAATCTCCTGTGTCACAATTCCAGGTGCACTCATCAGCATGCTTAAAGCACATACAAAGGTGAATACGTTTGCATATGAAGACAGATAAATAAGATCTTAAAATAGATAATGACATCAGTGTTTGCATATAAACAACTTTTTGGTCAGACCTTGGGAAAAAGGAACATGATAGTTTTTCTACAAACTGGTGTGGCTTCCTTATTTGAAGTAAGTTTTGGTTTTGTTTTGAGAAAATTTTCTGAATTTATTTTGAATATTAGAAATTGTCTGCTAATAGGAAGTTGCTTGAGCTTGGACTTTGGTGCTTAGATTACCTTAGGCACAGCTTCTCCAACTTTTCCATGAAAATGGACCAGCCAGAAGTGAGTAAGAGTTAGGGGCAAAACCTGAAGAAGTCAGGCAAAAGCAGATGTTTTTTCAAGTTTCCCAAATGTAGAGCATACAGTTTAATGAACATAGGTTCTTGAAGCCAAATGGTTGGGTCTTGAATCCCTGTGCCACTACTTATTAGCTGGGTGACCTTGAACGAGTAGCCTATCTTTCTTCTGCCTCAACTATTTTGTCTGTTTAATGGGAGTAATAATAGCACCCTCTTCATGGGGCTATTGCATGGAAGGAATGAGTAATTCAAGTGAAGTACTCCCAAGAGGGTCTGGCATACAGTGAGCACTCAGTAAATGCTAGCTTTTATTTTTAAGATAATCACTTGCATTCTCTGCTACGATATACCCTGGTTTATTTAAAATAAAAATAATAGATCTCTATCAGACCCCTTGGCAAACATCATCAAGTACTTTATCCATTTATAGAAGAAGAAGGTATTGAGGACATATCGAAGACCTATATTGTGCTAGCATTGTGAGAGAGATAAAGATGAATAAAACACACACAGTTAACATTCAAGGAACTTAAGGTCTTCCAGAGGAAATGCATGAGGCAGAGAATGGCCATGGTAATAAAAATAAATATTTATTGACCAGGTACTATGTTCCCAGTTTTATGTAAATTAGCTAGGTTCCAAGCAATTCTGCAAGAGAGATACCAGTTTTACCATGTTGCAGCTGTGGAAACAGAGGCTCGGGATGTCAGGTAACATTTTCAAGTCACATGGTTTGCAAATATTGGAGCAAGGATTTGAACCCACATCCGAGTTCACAGCCCAAGCCTTTTCCACTGCACTTTCATAATTCTAGTTTGTTACATTTGTGGTCTGGGTTTGGAAGTTGGAGGCCCCAGATAATGACTGGTAACCAAGGAGGAGCTGAAATATGAAAAATTGTGTAGGGATGTTTAGAAAATGAGAGGAAAAAAAGATGTCAAAGAAAACCCAAATCACTGTCTCCACATTAGAGGCTCAGCCTAGGCAAGGACAATGCCGAGAGGTGGGCTTCGTCTCTTGTGCCAGCTCTGCGTGTTGGTTGCTGCTGGGAACACAGGCAGAGAAGCATTGTTGATCACCTGCACCCAACAGGAGGAGAGCCTTGCCCAATCAGCAGTGCCTTCGGTGGGGACAGGAGTGGGCAGTGGCAACATGGTATCTGCAAGCCCCAGGCTGGGGTAAACAGTGAGCCGGAAAAGCGATGAAAGCAGAAACAGATGAGGATAATTAGAAGGGATTGCTCTGAAGGGTAGAAGGAGGCAGTGAAACTAAAACAGTGGATTGAGCTATTTCCGTTCATCCCTTGATGTCTGGAAAAACAATCTTTTTGGTCCAGACTATGGGACCACGCCCTGAATAAGACTGAAACTGTTCTCAGCACCGTCCCCCTAGTTTGGAATCAATGGTATCTTCAGGATTCTGCTACCACATTGCCCTGAACAGGACCAAGGCCTATCGATCATTTCCATTTCGGTGTTTGTCAGGTTTCTAACTCGACTTCATCAAAATTGAACTTCTTCTCTTCCTCCAAAAGCCTTTTCCTCTCTTGGTATTATAGTTTAACAGTACCAAATTTATCTAAATCAGGGGCTTCCCTCAAGCTTTACGGTTTTGTGTATGTACTATTCTACCCACTTTCTCCTCTGTTCAAATTGTCAAATGGTCAATTTATTTGAATGAAGATATAGCACTGCCATTATGGCGGGGCGGGGGGGGGTGGCAATGGCCTGTCAAAAGCCATGTTCAAAGCCTTGTTGGCATATTAAGCCAAAGTCACGGGATTGTCAGGGTTAGTTTCATAGAGCCTTATAATAATCTAGGAGGAAACACTGGAAAAGTACATCTTTTATCAGAGAAAATAGGGTCAAAACAATCAGGACATCCAAAACCCATGGAAAGGCACTAAAAAGGCTAGAATGGAATGGAAAGGCACTAAAGATATTGACATTTCCCACTTCATCATTCTGCTTGGAAAAGCCTGTCATAAGGAAATGATCTTAGAGCTTTGCCACACTGGCTGGAAAAGAGTGAAGACTGGAAGAGCCAACTGGATAGTTCACTTTCTTCTTTCGTTCTCCTGTCTCCTCTACTTCTTTGACCTCTTAGATGTGCATCCTGTTAAACTCGGCAGAGAGGTGACTACTGTCTAACTTGACTTTTCACTAAAGCCCTTATAAATGTGAACTTTTACTGACGGAGCCCCAAAGTCTCAGTGTGATATTGACCTTATGAAGGCACTGACATCATGCATCCTTTAGTGTTCTTGGCATTACTCAATGCAGAGGAGACCAGAATCTGGGTGCCGCAGGTCTGGCCTGAGGCTGTCTGTTGGAGACTTCTTGGGTGTCCAATCACATGAAAAGTGCTGCAAATGTCTAAATTGCATTTGCAATAAGTTTACTGGAGTTTTCAAAGGATACATTATATTCACAGGTCAGACTTAGAGACCCCTAAATGAGTTGCTCTTTTCCATTATGTTGCTTTATTGAATTTTTTTTAACTTGCCATGCAACCTTGGGAAAGTGAAATAAGCTGCTCAAGCTTTACTTCCCCCTGTACAGTACATGTAATAACACTGCCTAATTCACTGGACGATTTCGAGGGTTAAATTAAACAATCCTGACACATAGTTAGTGCTCAAATAATGTTAGTTGTCTAATAACAATAATTCTGCCAACGGACTATTAATGTTGAGACAAAAGAATGAGACATTGGAAACCTCTACTTCGACTATTGCAGGCAGGGGTAGAGAAAGAATATCTGCAAAGAACCCTTAATAGAAAAGGTTTGAATTTCATCTCATCTTTCTTAGCCATATCTTCTTCTATTCCTTTTAAATCAAAGGATTGTAGTAACACAATCTAAAAAGCCAAAGAGTACTGCAGGGATGGTGATGGAAACTAGTAGCTACCCACACTATTTCCTCTTCACCCAAATCCTGCCCCCTAAAAACAATCCTTTAACTCTTTAATTTATTTCTTCTGGCATTTCTAAGTAACATGCTTATGGCAATAGCCTTTCTGTCCTTATATTTCAACATGAAAATGGATCCATTGACTTCCAAGTATGGGAGATAAGAATGCTGCTTTTACATGCACACGCATTTCACATGTCCCTCCTCTTTTCCTCAGAGAGGTACATTACAGTCAGTGTCCATGTTTTCCATTCTGTTCATCACTGAGCTATATGCTGGGCTATGATCACATTTCCTTTATTGCAGGATGTTTTGGTTTTCCTTAGAGGTAACGCCTATCATGTTTGGTTTTTCTTTAGTCTCTTTGTTTTCTAGGTAACTATTATTAATGTATCATCAAAATTTTAAGCTATCTATAAAACTGCTGGGAATACAGTCTCGAACATATTATGTAATTTATCACTTCCTGTGTTTTCCCTTTGAATAACTTCCCTGTCATTCTCTGCTACTCTGCTCCAATCTCAAGAGGTTGCTCTCTGGGTGTACCACAGAGCTGCTGTCTTGGTATTTCCTTTGCCATCATCCCGGACTTTCTCCCTTCTGTTGGAGTTCCTTGTCCTGGAAATGACATCTTCCTCCTTTATGGTTTATGTCCCTGTTTTACTGGCCCACATATTCTGGTAGCTACCCAAGGAAGATTTAGCTCGGGGATGCTGTTTGAGTCCTTGCATGAGAGTAGCTGCTTGTTGCCACCAATATTTCCATTCCTCTTCTCTTACAGTTAGAATACTTAACTGAGCCCATACCTACCTGCCCAGAATGAATACTGCATTTCCCGGACTCCGGAGCAGTTATATGAGTTCACTGTGAATAATTCTGTAGAATAGATTAGGAGCCGAAACACCCAGTGGCATCTGTGGACCTTCTGTGAGAGGGAGCTGTAGTGAACCACGATCATCCCTGGGACGTGGATGCCACCTTGGACTACAAGAACATGAGCCAAATCTGGGGATGATGGAGCACTGTGTGGTACGTGGCCTGGGTCCCCGAGGGCTCCATGGAGCTGCATAGCCCTGTGCTTTCACGTGAGAGAGGTAACTGCTGTTCTGGAGAATAACCAAATCTGTACTATTAGACCTTTCCTGTATGAAAATTTCTTTACCTTCCCACTTGAGTGATAATTTGATTGAGTTTAGAATTACTCCTCAGAATTTTGAAGTCTTTTCTAGCTGCCTTCTAGCTTCTAATACTGTTGTGAGAAATCTGTCGCAATTTCTAATTTTTAATATTTATGATACAACCTTCTTATTTTAAAAAATAAATTCATTTCCATTTAAAAATTTTTATTTTTTCATTTACAGTTTACATTCAATATTATTTTGTATTAGTTTCTAACCTTCTTATTTTTAATAAGAAGCTTTTATGGTCATTCTGATATTCCATAATATTCCATAAAGTTAAAAAGAATACTAGGGATCTAATTTCTCCTACAAGAATTTCAACTGATCCTCGCCATTTTATATTTCAAATCTTCCATCCGCCCCCTTTCTCTGAGGTATGTGGGCCTCCAGTTTCTGAGATGTTTACCGTTCCGCAATATGACTTGTTTGGCTTCTACTAACATCCAACCTGCAGGTCCTTAGGTCACAGCTTTCTCTCCTCTATAAAGTCGGTTAACTCTCACATACATGTCTTCCATTTTTTGAAAAAAAAAAAATTGCTGACATTTCTCGACCAAATTGACAATTAATTCACATCACCTTGTTCCTCCCTCTTAAAACGTATGTGCCAGGGGAGAAGACAGATAAATACAAAAATGAAATCTGTCTAACGGCAATAAGAGCTCTGAAGGAAAATATGGTAGGTGAGAGAGATCAGAGCGACAGGAGAGCCATGGTACAGGGCGCGTCCAGAGAAGGTCTCTCCCATGAGGAAGCAAGCATTTGAACTGAAGCCTGAGGAAACGGTTAGGGGAGGAGCTATGAGGATTTTCTCGGGTAAGTGTGCTCCACGCACACAGACATTCAAATGCAAAGAACCTGAAGTAGGAGCACTAGCTTAGTCTGCATAGGGAAGAGCAGAAAGGCCAGTGTGGCAGGAAAGGAGAAGGTGATACAGAGAACAGTGGTGGTGACAGTATCTGTGCTGGTTCTGTAGGCTTGGCACGCACCTTAGACTTCACTAAGTCGGGTGGAAAGGCATTTCGAATAGGCGGTGATGTGATCAGGCTCACCCTTTACATTCAGTGTTGTCTCCTCTCCTGGTTTTGTGGTCCTTGTGAGCTTTTAATCCTCTTATTGTGATTTTTTGTAAGGCTTGGTTATGGTGTATAAGAATTCAATCTACATGTTTGACCAGAAGTTCTAGCCTCCTTATTTTAATAATTTTTTCAGCCATTGAAATTGTCTAAGAAATGGAATGACCTGCCTTGAGAATCAGAAGCAGAGGTAATCACAACAGTATAACCGAATGGAATTTTGCTTTATGTGACTCTCTGTGCATCTTCACAGCTAAAATGGGCTAACGAGATAAAGTACATTCTGGAATATCCCGCCTGTCCAGTGGTTCTCATCTGGAGAAGAAACCGCCCATGAATGGGCATTGGATAAGTGTGAGGACTCTATAGTTTTCATGCTAACTGAGGATTCCTACCTTCCTTTACCACTGTTGTTCTGCAAAGAATTATATCAGGTTGGCCAAACAGTGATATTTTTTTCTCTGTATTTTTTTTCCATAAAATAAAAGACACAGATTTCATTTCCACCAATAACTTTATTGATTTGGGTATTGTATGTTGGCTATCTCTCATGTGGTATAACGTTGATTGCTCTCAATTAATGTCTCAGTTTGATCACTATCAACTTCAACTGGTCTACCCAACTGGGCACCATCCTCCAGCAAGAATCTCCAGCATGAACTTCACAAACCACTTTGGACACGTTTGATCAGTCACAGCACCTTCTCTATATACTCTGCACAAATCTTTTTCTTGTGCTTCAGTTGCATTTTTACCTTTCTTGAAATGATAAACCATAACATGCCAAAAATGTTGCATATGTTTCCTTTTTAAAAGCATGCTGATATGACAGCTGTCACAATACAATCTAACAAAATTATTTCGAATGAAGTTAAAAACAACTAAGCACTACTACAGCCACCTTATAGAAAAATGAATGAACGTGTTGGCCAACCCAGTACTACCACAAGATGCAATAGGATACATATTTTAAAAATAGCTTTAAACCTTCCCTTAAGAGGGAATCCAGGACGCCCACATTTCTCCATCATTTGAAGATGTGAGTGAGCCTGAGGTGCCTGATTTTGGCTCTACGCATCTGGTTCCTGATGTGTACTGATTTACACGTGGAGGGGGCTACAACCCTTGAGGTACACTGGACTGTACCACATCTATTTTGTATCACATCTATTTTGAGTTTCAGGTCTTCACTCTCTCTAGTTCAGATCATGAGCTTATGGAAATACAAGTAGCTCTTGCATTTACCACAGCTGTAGATGCTAAATAAATACTTGTGGATAAACCTCAGTTCTGAAATTGATTTCACCATTGAGGCAGTGCTTGTGGAGCGTATACACTGAACTTTGCCAAGTCATATTTCTGCAAATTAACTTTTCTAATGACAAGTTAATATGCCACATGTTACGATACATTACGTAGAGTAATGAAACTTAACCACATTCTTCCCCGAAACTCTGTAAGGAGTAATTGCCGTGTGAGTACAGAGTGCCGTGAGAGTGTGAAGTATTATGTAAGAAGGTGAGGTAGGTCACTATGACATAATTCGGTTCCCTATCACGGCTTGGCTGTAATGCGGAACCTTGGAGAAGCTGCAGAGTGCAGACTGTGTCATCAACACGCATCAACTCTGAAGAATGAATACTCACCGCGTATAGTCACAGACACAGCGGAGCCCATGGGAAATACCTAACCTGCAATCAGCCTCCCCCTCACTGGGGTCTGGCAGGGCAGGTGGGACCTGTCTTCATGCATTTTTATGTGGGAAATTCATTTCTACTTCTGAATCAAAATCACAAACCTTTATCGACCAGCTGTTGATGGTCGACCAAGCTTTTGTTTGTTTTTGTAACAGCAACAGACCATTCACGGCCACTGCTAGTTGTTTACATGACAGCGTTTTTCATGTGAAACGACTTTCTTTCAAAGTACTTTCAGAGTCTGCGTCTTGTTAGTCATCGAAAAATCTTGTGGGGAGGATAATAAAAATGGTTGGACTCCTACGGCAAACGGAGGTTGGAAAGCCTGGGGTGTTAAATGACATGCTTCCGAATGTCATGGGAAAGGGAATAAATGAATGGCTAACAAACCTGTGCCGAACCATAAGTAAAAGCCTCACATTATTTCTAAGATTTTAGTGCCATTTCTTTGCTGTACTATAAATACCATGTTTGGTTTGTCAGTCTAGTCATCCCGAAAATCCTTATCGAGGGCCTGCAGTATGTCAGACACTCTGGAAAACCAGGATGTGGTATTTTCAATTACTCTTGAGATAACCAGACACTCCCTACAGTGATATAGAGTATATAAAAACAGAATAAATTAATATCTGTTTTTAAAACAGATATGTGTTATGTATATAATTAATAAAACTTGCTCACAACTGAAACAAAAAGAAGAGAAAAAAGTATGAGAAAAAATGAGGTTAAAAAACTATATTTTAATAGCATTAATCAAATAAAAATAGTAAATGCAAATGCTTATTTTGGTATTAATATAACAACCATTTGGAAATTGTTGAATATTCATAAATTAAGGTAAGAATATTGTATAATAATGTTTACTTAAAAAGGAAATAAGAATGCCTAAATAAATTCCAGGTAAAGATTTAAATGCATATAGGAAACAATAATATTAACAGAGATAAATTATTTTGTAATTTTGGATTATTTTAATTAAATTATAATTTAAAGTTAATATTTGAGTTAGAATTTTGAGGGAAGGCAACAATCATAAAAAAAGCAAATATATAAATGGATATGCATTATAAATCTCTAATAAAAAACTATAGAAATTAATGGCAAACTGCACATAAATTTTATGTTGGCATAATATATAGCTGCATAATATATAGCAATCATTAGTATACTTATGAAAAACATTTATACATTAATAATAAAGATATTTACAACTCAATAGAAAGGCGAGCAAGACCTAAACAGGCAAGTCACCAAAGAAGAAATATATATGCTCAATAAAGGTATCAATATGTATTCCTCCTCAATAGTAATCAAAGAAATGCAAAATGCAAACATTTTTTCATGTATTAGATTTACAAGGATGAAAATAGTTGAAAATGTCTCGTGTTTGTGAAGTTGTGAGAAAATGGACATGCTCATCGGTAGAAACACACTGACATGGCCTTTTTTCCATCAGTAATCTGACAACAGATTCCAAATATTAGGTGTATTCCCTTTATCCATTCCATTATTAGGAATTTTGTTTAAAAATAAAGAAGTGAATTAAGAGATAGATACATTCATATTCAAAGCAGCATTATTTACAATATTTTTAAAGGAGAAAAGTCAAGCAAAAGGGGTCTACTTTAACAATTTAAGTTGATACACACAGTATTAAGTGGACATTAGAATGATTTTCTATAACTATATTCATTGCTTCCAAAATACAATTCTTTCTCTGTATTCTCAAACAATATGAAAGTGAAAATGCCCTCAACATTACTATACTCAAAACCTCCAGATATAACTTCTACTAATAAACAGACATATGTCCTTTCAAAAGGTTTTTGTATATATAAATATATGATTGACAAAAATGACCTCATATTGAACACTGTGTTCTGTAATTTTTTTTCACTTAAAATGTGATGTAGTCATGTTTATTTGGCTGAATAGTTGATATGTGGTCATTAGCAAAGAAAAATATTTACGACACAGAGTTAATGAGAAAGAGAAAAAGAGCAGATTACAAAATGCCCTTATAGCAAGGATTCTCAAATGGAGGGGTTGGGAAGAGTGGGAGAAATAGATATGTCACTCACTTTTCTCTCTGCTCCCTCAACAATTTGATTTGTCTTTGCAGGAGTCATGTTTGAGTAAAGTAGGGAACCGTGTGTGAGCAAGACCCCCAGTGGTTTGAATCCCCAGCCACACCCCTCCTTTCCTCCCAGACTTTTCCCAGGTTGGGAATCATGGCTGTATTGTTCTTCCTTTTAGTATTAATGTATATATTTAGTATAAATATATATTTATAGTATGTATATATTTATAGTATATATATTTATATATAGTATATATATATTTTTTCTGTGTGTATATGTATATACACACAGAGAAAAAAATGTCCAGAAGCATGTGGACTGCAATTATCTTTGAAGGAAGATATTCAGGCGATTTTTATTTTCTTTTTTATGTGTTATGGGTTTTTTATTTGTTGGATTTTTTCATTAACAAAAAAACATAATTTTTATTTAAAAAATAAATAGGAAACTTGAAGTCCTTGGGAAAATGTTGCTGAAGAAATCAAGTGACAGCAACCCAATATGCAACCACAGTCAAAACAAGCTAAAAAAGTTTGTAACAATGGATATCTTTTGTTCTAAACCATAATTACATGTTTTCACCCAGGAAGCTAGATAAAGTGCAGTGCATGGCATAAATGATCTAGAGGAGCTGAAAAACACGAATCAACAGCTGAAAATGACGGTTAAGTGTCAAAAAATTTGTTGCTAAGATCATGATGTATATTGATAATCCTACTAAAAAGAGAACATTCCCATAAAAACTTTTAAACAATAATTTAGAAGAAAAGCATTTTATACAATGGAAAAAAAAGCTTGGAATTTATTACTTCTAGAAGAGGAGAGAGAATACATATACAAATGGGTTGAAGAAAGAATTCTTACTTAAGAAAAAATTAACACTAGATTCTTAAAAGAAAATGGAGAATTTGAGAGCATAGTTCTAAACACTTGAGTCTGTCACTAGGAACTACACGTTTCCGCTTGGACACATCCCTGCTGTTCTTGCCAGAGGCATCTACCTGAATTGTATGAATCCGTGTCTGACTAAAAGGCTTTTTTCCCCATTATAAATTCCAAATTAATGGAAAACAAATGAATGATAGTTTACTGTTTATTATTTGTTTTCAAAATGGGTAGTTTAAGGATTTGAGGGGAAATATTGATGATTTTTATGGCTTTGCTAAGAAGATTCAAAAATAACACAAAGGTAACACTATTCTTTGTTTTCTCTGTGCACTTGCTTGTTCAAGTTTGGCTTGTGGTTTAGTGGAATTTGGCTTTGCTTGTGCCTGGTGCTTCTGATTTCAGAAATTGGTGCATTTACCCTTCCCTGCAAATAAAAAGGGATAAATTATTAGGGTTGATACGAACAATTTCTTTAGACAGAAAGTGGAAAGACACGGGGTGAAAAGCGAGGTATGGCAACAGAAGAGGAGGGAACAGTATAAAAAGTTTTTAAGAGGAAACTATTCCGACCAGGCCTGTGGCTCATGGAAGCTCCTTTACTTCTAGTTTCTATTCGAAGAAATATTCTTTCAATTTGCCACTCTTTTTTCAATCTGATGTCACACATTGTCCAAAGAAAGAAACTTCTTAGTTTAAATGGAAATAGCTTTTGCAAACTGATCTTAATCTGCACTTTTGATTGTTATTCTTTAGCCCATTCTCGTCCAAGAATTAGTAGAAATCTTCTTCCTGAAAAGCTATATCCGTCACGACAATTATCCAGGTATTGGATTAAGTTCATAGTGCTTTGTTCCCATAGTTCCCAGAATTGTGACAAGTCACTCTTTTGTTAACATGCTTCTTTCCTTGTTCCCTTTTTGCATGAAAACACACACGCCTTTTCTATTTAGAAGTTCACCCGATCCAGGCTCTGTTCCCCCGCAATCTCCACCCCTGTTGAAGTCATAAGTTTCTGAATATGACCTCGTAGTCTAGACACACTGTTGATGTGTTTATTGTCACGTACAGGATCTTATAAACTCAGAGACGTGCATGTAGATGCAAGCCCGCTAGAGAATTTTGCAAGGTAAATGGTGACGCACACGTCCGTGTTTTGTTCACTGGGCAGAATTGACCCCACAGGCTGTAAGATTGGTTACTATTTTCCAAATATTTCTCATGGAAGAATTAACAGTGAGAAAGCCAGACCTAATTGCTCTTCTATCATCAGCTAGTAACAGCAGGCAAAAGTTTGTCCTCTAATTTATTTCAGATATTTGTCTTAAATTAAAAAGCCACTTCTGTTCATAAAGGAGCTTGGTTTTCAAACTTTTGCTTTATAATGCAGTTCTCTGTTTCTCTGAAACTTAGCTTTTATAAGATTTAAGAAAATCATTGCACAGTGTTACATATAGTCCAAATGGCACAAGCAAACAGTACCAAACACTTTCAACTAGCTACTCTCTCTCATCATTTTCTGTATTTATTTACTTGTCACTCATTCAATCACGATTCATTGAGCACATATTATATGCCAAGCATAGTACAAAACACTTTAAGAGAGATGAATAGGGGTCTCTCGGGGGCCTCAAGGGTTTAAAGAGGGCCTCCTACCCAAGGTATAAGCTACCACAGGGAAAGAAAAGTGCTCATGGAGACATACACCTCTGTGAGAATGGTCATAAGATGATGCACACGGGGGTGATATTTATGAAATTTTAAATACTGAAGGAATTTGCTAGGTGCACAAGAAGGGAAGAATGTGCTCAGTGCACAGTCCAGGTAAATGCATCAGCCTGTCTCAGATGTTGGAGATGTGAATAGATTGGAGTACTGGGGAAACTGTCCAGCGACAGTTCATGTAGAATCATAGGGAAACCAAATTAATAGGGGAGAAAGGAGACAGGTCATGGAGGTTTTTTATGCTCATCAAGGAGAGGAGCTGACTTGATGAAAAGTCATTAAAAGGAGTTAAGCCAAGGAGTGCCCTGACCAGTTTTGTGTTTTAGATATAAGAGGCCACAATGTAGAATGCAGGTTCAAGAGGAAGGAAGGCTGGGGCCACCTGCATACAGGGAGATCTGGTCAGAGGCTACTGCAACCAACATGTCAAGTCATGATGAGAGTCTGAGGTAAGACAGAAGCAGTGGGCGTGGAGTGGATCCAGAGATATCCATAGACTCCGCCAGATTTAATGGCCAATTAGATAAGCAAGTAACAAAGAGGAAGTGATTCTGATATTTCTGATTTGGATACTACTAGCTCTAATGAAATGAAGTGGAGCAGAATCAGAAGGAGGATAAAAGAGAATTTAACTTGGGATTTGTTAAGTGTTAGGTGTTTGTGATATATCTAGTAGAGTCCAGAAATACAAATATGAAGTTCAAGAAAAGGGTCTGTACAAAAGATAAAAAGTCGAGTCACAAATACATGGTACCTGCCACTATAGGGGTGGCTGAGACTGCCATGGAAGAGTAGGTAGAAAGAGAATAGGCAGGTGCAGGACAGCATCTTGAAGGAAAGCCAGAGTGTGAAAGGACCAATGTAGAAAAGAAGGAGGGGAAGGGCGAATGGAGGTGGAGATGAATTGTCACATCGAGTTAGAAAGACAAGCATTTCAAACAGAATTCTGTAAATATTTTGAGTTCTCTTAAAAAGTTGTTGCAATAATAATTAAGTGTTCACCAAATTTTTCCACTGCAAGAACTTTGGAGACTGTCACAAGAGCAATTTTCTCGGAGCGAA
This sequence comes from Micronycteris hirsuta, assembly GCA_004026765.1. Classification (NCBI taxonomy): domain Eukaryota; kingdom Metazoa; phylum Chordata; class Mammalia; order Chiroptera; family Phyllostomidae; genus Micronycteris; species Micronycteris hirsuta. The sequence goes on along the minus strand of PVJI01005801.1, from coordinate 23,625 downwards.
GGAGGTAGAAGCAAGGTTGTAATGGCTTCAAGAGAGAAAAGGAAGGGAAGGAGCGACAACAGACTCTTTCAAAAAGTTAGCATATATAAAGGTAGACAAAGACAAACTTTCTTTCTCTCTTCTTATCTTTTTTCTTTGTCTTTTCTCCTCCTTCTTCTCTTCCCCTCCTCTTCTTCCTCCTCCTTCTCTCCTTATTTTTCTCTCTCTCTTTCTAAGAGACAAATACAAATTAATATAAAATAAAGGAAAGAGTTTCTATCCCAAAGATATCCTCTGATTTGGGAGGCTACTACAAACATCTGCTTTGGGGGACAATTCTTTCATATTAGGTTTTATCTGTAGTTGTGTTTCCAGGAGCACAATCTGATGGGTAATTGACCAACCCCTATATTAATAGACCTTTGTCCTACAATGAGATTCTACTGTACTTACACAAGTATATGTGAAGCCACCAGCTAGAAATGTCAAGAATACAGAAACTGAACAGCATTAAAATTAAGTTGTTTGAGGTCTGTGTCAGGGTGTTATACCTACTATAGTATTTTCAATTATTTTCTCTGTATAAGTCCATTTGATACATAAAACATTAATTAAAAAGCTACTTATTAACCATTTATTTTGTACAAAGTTGAAAGTGTTGTGAGTGATTTTATGACAATTAGGTACTAATATACTTCAGTCTCCTCAGGTTCCTTACATATGTAAAAAGAAATAAAATGCATGAAGCACTTTGAATCCATATGGTTCTTATATTCAGGAAACGTAAAACCTCTTTCAGACATTACCTTAGTATTCCTCACAGCTTTTTAGTTTTTTCTGAACTCCATATCATCACCTCAGGTGGAAAATAAGGTATGTGTCATGACAAATTCTGCTTCCTGTCCTGGGAGAAATTTAACTTTTCAGACAGTTTTGGCTCACTGCATGGCTTTTGGGAATCCCACTAAAATCAACTACTCTGTTAACTGTTTTTCCACTCACAGCCTCTTTTTTACAGAGGAGAAAGCTTAAATGTATATCATCCCAGCATTTTCAGACAGAGAGGATCTTGAAGATTAGGATCATTTGCTGCTAATAACTGGAAGCAGAGTGACTGGAACTGGTATCAGGAAGGATTTATCTTGAACTCCAGCAGATTAGATTCTATCACTTGCCTCTTATCTCTGCTTCATCCTGCTGTATTTTTCCAATCCTGTTTCCTCTATGTCCTGAGCAGTAAAGTAGAATTTGGCCCAGGTTTATATGTGGCAACATTAACTATGCCCAATAACTAACTACTGAATCTCATTGCACCACAGTTTTGAAGCCTGGGTGAGAGAGGCAATGATTGATGGTTTTTCGTACAATTAGCTGTGGTCCAGAAATGAGGATCACATTGTCTAAACTTGACTTTCTGAAATATATCCCGGTAGTTTGGGGTGTAGTGGGGGGATAGTTAGTGGGATCATCGTGAGCTAAGCAGATAAGCCTTAATATGTCTATGAGAATAGCTACTCACATTCTGACCACACCTCATGCACCAAGCATACCATTTTATATGTAGGAAAACTTTCCCCCAAATACGAAGTTGTTCGGCCAAGATATAAAGTGAGAATTCTCAATGTGGTGCTCTGTTGGTATGTGATTAAACTTTCTTGACAGTAGGCTGATTAGCATTGAGTCAGGTGTACCAAAACATTAGCTTGCTTCTTTTTGTATCACTCTCAATCCAATAAGTCCTCTTCCCTGTACTTTCCTATTTTTTTGTCTCTAAGAAATTAGAGAAAGTGCTAGATGTAAGTTAAAGAGATAGTTTTGCAGATTTACCCAGGCAATATATTGATTTAATAAATTTTTATGCTAAACAAGAATGTTTTTATACATACAGGGAAAGGGAAGTTATCACTACAACATGGGGAGAAAAGAATCAAAACACATGACTACTGCTTTCCCCAAGTAAGTTTCCTAAATAAGAGAAAATAACATATCCATATGTGGATGAAAGAGACAGCAAAGGCACATATATAGCAATGTACGCCCAACTACTGAAATTACTGAAGGAATAGGAAATAAAGACAAAGGATAGATATTTTCAGGGAGATTTTCTAAAGCCAAGTTTTTAATAGATCTTAAAGAAGCTAATGGTGATTAAGCCTCAGAGGCTGCAAGTTGACGGCTCACAGGCCAAATCAGTTCTACTTACATTTTGTTGGGCCAGCATGTGCTGATACTTTAAAAAACAACTTACATGTGAGTGCCTTTACACGGGACCTGCTCTTTCCAGGTCAGCTGTCCTCTGTGTTACTCCATAGCAGTTTATTTCTATCACTTACTCTACAGAAGACATTTGAGTTTTCAGTGCCTGGATATAGATTGTCATAATGAGAGAGTGGACAACCATTCACTCTTGGAAGGCCAGTATGTGCAAAGGTGAATAGATGTGAGCTGTGAATGAGTGCATGAAATACAGACATAATAGACACTGGTCTGTATGAAGCTAAGAGACTCTACAAGTAAAATTATTAAAATGAAAATAGATAGTTTCAGTAGGACCCATAAGTACTAGGTCAAAGAATTTAGATTTTCTCCATTAAGAAGTGTCTGTCACTTTGAGTTCCTATATTTGAGAGTTATTGGGAAAAACTTGCTTGACTGATCTGCAGTCATATGCCATATAATGATGGACCGCATGTATGATGGTGGCATCCCATATGGCCCAGGTGTGCAGTAGGCTAGACTATCGCGGTAGGTTTGTGTAAGTGCACTCTGTGATCTTCACAGAAGGACAAAATTGCCTAACAACGCATTTCTTGGAACTACCATCATCGTTAAGTGGCTCGTGACTGTATAATGGTTACACTTTGAATAAAGAGAAAGATAGGAGCTCAAAACCTTTGCAGTAATCTAGGTAGGAGACCGCAGTTTGGATTAAAGTGGTAGTTCTGACATTGAAAGACATTGAAAGAGAACTGGCAGGTGAGAGAAATTGGCTTAGACAAGAACGATAAAGGAAAAAGAAGTTGTGAGACGGCTGTTTCTACCGAGAGTAAAACAATTGGAGAAAAATGGCAGAATCTAACATTGTTACAGAGGCGATGAAATAAATAAAAGCTGGTTTTCATATTAGCACACAGCAGCTCTCAATCCCGTTCATGGCTTTATTTCCTGCCAGCACAGTTACTGGGAGCTCTTGCCACTTCACCGCGCCGCTTGTCGAGAAAAGAATAGGCAGCCGCATGGGGTCTGCTGTATTTGATTCATTACAGCTCCTTTTATTTGTTGTTTTAATGTATTTAATTTACTAAATTATTACAGATGTTTTATATTACAATGCTAATAAGAAAAATATGAAGAGATGCCCGACTTCTTTTAAGTATGGTAGAAGTGGAAACATTTTTCCTTCTGCCTATTCAAATTTCAGTTGATCTTTTTTGAAAATGCTGACTTGAAATGGATGGTCCATACTAATTTTAAGTAGGGGGGAAAGGGGAACAAATGTTAAGTGACATCTTGAAGAAATCATTATATATTGTGCTGTGAGAAGGTTGGAGACTTGAGAATGTATAAGCCTCACATACATTATCACATAGTACATTAATATTCTTTTCTAGTGTCCTTATTACTCTTTGAGAACATTAAATATACAGGAAATGCTTACAGCACATCAGCATTATTTGGTGTTAGTATTTGCTGGAGTGTGTGAAAATCTGAGACCCAGCTTTTGTGGATGGTTTTGTGGGAAGTCGACTTCATGTTGAACAAAGGGAAATAGTCTCTCAAGAACTGTATTTATGTGTGATTCATATATGTGGATTAGAACACTTAAGAAAAAAAAAACTCAACAAAGAAAAGAAACTTTCCCTCCAGGCTTCATGATTTATATGAATTAAATTTGTCACTGTTAAGATAGATACAGAAGGCTCACTTGAGGTTGTCCAAACCCTGCACTGCATTAAAGCTTATGATATAGCCACAGGTAACTATGTTAGATTTTCTTTGAACTCATTCTCTAATTGGAGCCTTGTCATTGCAGAAAACAGTTGAAATTTAATTAAGGGGCAGGAAACTCCCAAGTCTAATTTTGTCCCTGAGCTGCTTGCGCTGTGGGTTGTCTCTCAGGACTTCAACAGCTGTTGAGTGAAGGTTTTGGCGCAGATGCTAAAGCCTACCCTGGCGAGGCACTTCGCAATCCCCATATAGCATAATGGCTTCTTTCTAAGTAGACAAGCCTTCATTTCCATACACACATTGTGTTACAATTAGACTTCTGCTTCCTTCGATGCCCTGTTTGAGGGTACCTTCAAATAAGGGCAAAATTTAATCATGATAAAATTAAGTACTTCAACAAATAACTCGATTTTTCTTTCTTCTATTCCAGTTGTAAATTTCCAAGTGGTTTTTGGTACTGAGTACTTTCAAAATAATCAGCTTACCTTCACCTGGTGGGGAAAACTGAAATGCAATTAAGAGAGAAAATATATGTAAAAAAAAAAAATCTGTGCAAAGAGTTAGGAAAATGTAAGATATTATCAAAATACTGTTTCAACAAAAACAAACTTCCCAAAGACACATTTATAAATTTCTGTGAGATTCATGCCAAAAGGCTAGCAGAACTCTACTTTTACCACGAGCTCCTTGAAATAGACCCAATGTGCTGTCTTAGGAACTTGTCTTCCGCTGTAGTGGGTTTCTCCAGCCACTGTCCCGTGCACGAGGAGGATCCTAACAACCTGGTAGCCTTAGAGCATATCTGACTTCTTAGCAATCTACTAGACTAATCTGCAGAGCAATGCACTGTATAAATACCATACCTACTGTGCAGTGCCTCCAAGTAGCAATACAAATGTTTGTTCATCGTTTTATAATGTCAAAAAATTAATTGCTAATGAATAACTTTTACTTTATCATGTGATCTAATAGGAAGGTGACCACTTGCAATTTGAACTGGACTACATTTTGGGAATGGCTCACCTCCTGAAGGTTCAGTCTGAGATGATAGCATCATGCAGTGGGCAAAGCCTGGGTCTCAGACAGAGCAATGTCAGGACTGCCCTGCAGGTCGAAAGCAGCGCAATCCGGAGTGCTGCTCTTGTTTGCTTGCCTTCATGTGTACGTGCTTACGGTCATCACATGGAGCAGAGCAGAAATGTGATACACTACCTCTAACATATAGTAATCATCAGACCACTGAAAGGCATTTTGGGTGCCAGTGCTGACCTCCTTTCCCTGCTCCATTCTTTGGGACATACAAGGACGGGGGATGCTGGAATAGGAATTATTTGACCAGATTGCCTGTGGAGTCTGGAACTTCATGGTGTGCTGATGAGAGTGACTTGCTATGCCCGTGGATGTTCACCTTTCTTCAGTGGAAATTATATTTGCATGTAGAGTAGATGTAATCAGAAAACATCCCCAAATCACCAGTTCTGACCTTTCCAGCACTAGAGACACTTCTAAAGAACTGGAAAATGAATAAACTTTGAGATAATTCAGTGGGCTTTCAGTCTTCCTCTAAATATGTTGCTTTGAGTAAAAACAGCTTAAGAATCTCCCTGACATATTGTTACTACGTTTCTGCGTGCTGTAAATGCAATGGATGAGTTAAAGACAAAGGTCTAACCACAGCCATCTATTTTCTTTGTTTTATATTTAGGTCAGACTCTAAACAAGGCTTTAACATGTTTTCTTTGAGGCTTAATTTCCTTTGTGATTATTTATTTTATTTAATGGGTGTGTAAAAATGTCCCAAGGACTAAAACCCAATAGCAGCTCGTTTTTAACATAGGCACTAAGAGGTACTCTGTTCATTTGCCTTTGGGTCAAGATTCAACTTTCAGGATCATTTCAGGCTAAAAATGCAACAGTGAGACATTTACATTTTCTTAACAAAACATAGGGGACTATATTAGCGTGGCATTCTTTCATACCCCCGCGGGCCCAAGTCTCACAACAAACAAGGAATGAAAAAGTGCGGGCTCCACAGTGACTCTCAGTGTGTCTCTGGTCGGCGCCTCCCCAGAGACGTCTACACGGCGCCTGCGTGCGGCACGACCCCGCAGCCCGCGATGACTCCCTGGAGGCGGGGAGGGGTTCCTGGACTTAAACCAAGGAAAGGCAAACTAAGTCATCGGGGCAGCACCCCAGGACCACCATGAACTTCAGAGCCGTGCAAAGAGTACTCTGTATCCATCTTCTAAGTGTTAAAACTGCAGAGTTTTTTCATTTCGAATTTACTATCCAGCCTATTAATGTGTGTTTGCTTCTGGCACTTCATTCAGTTTACATCCTGATAGTGCACAACTTTGTTTTAATGGGATATATAATAATCATTTCTCAGGGAAGGTGTTGAAATGTTTGCTTCTTAAGACAGGAGGGTTTTTTTGTAACATTCACATACCTGTTCATTTAGTGAGTAGCAAATATACCTTTTCTTATATTTTGGTCTTTATAAACATAATGTATTCATCAAATTCTAAAATGGATCCCTAATAGAATTTCCTTTGATTTTATCCAGGACTTAATATACTTAACACCTGGATAAATTCAGACTTCTTTTGAACTAAATGAAATCACTGAGAATCCAAGTTACCAGACAGCTGTTAACGGTTATAACAACTTTCTGCAGCCGCCCAGAGGGAGGAGAATGTGGCCCATTATATAAAATGCAGGGAATTACCATGGAAACAATAGTTTAATAAAGAAGAGTCCCGTTTATTTTAATAGGGCTAGCATTTCTGTTAGCTAAAATATTAAGACATTACTTTTCCTTGAATGAAAAACAAGAATCAATGAAGAAACAGACCCGTCAAAAACAAATTAGTAATGGCTTTCTTCCTATGCATACTCTCATTATGGGTGAAGAATGTATTTTACAATGACATGGAAAAGAGTTTCTCTAAAAATGTCATATAATCACAAAGTACAATTTTACTAAAATGTACTGAAAGTTAATATTATATTAAATTAATGGCAAAAATAAACATAGAGACAATTTTAAATAGTTTCTATCTTTTTCTAGTAAGATATAAGCTACTTAAGGAAAGGAAGACAAAATTATTAAATAAGTATAATTCTAAATAAGCATAATTCTAAATGTACAAATTATTAAATAAAATCAGACAATTAGATGATTTTTAATTTTCACATTAATAGAATTTTCGTAAGTGCTTATTTTCTTCACCCAGGAAAGGTCTAATCACTGTACCACTTACTTGTAAAGATGTGTCTTATTATATAAACCAATGATTGCATGTAAACATGATTATGCAAATTCAAATCACAATGGTTAAGACAAACTATGCTAATTTTTATAAAAATATTTTCCTAATAAATTCTTATTAGCATTTTTTTTTCATGAAACATATGTTTCTACTACTTCCAAAGAGCTGGTAATCGTTTGTGCAAATGAAAAAAAGAGTATATGTTTTCCATACATGCATAAGTTGTTCCACAAACATCTGGTAACGAAACTCTGAAAGCTGCTAGGTTTCAAGCCAGCCCAGGTGTTCACTACAACCTCTCTAGAACTCAGCAATTGCCTGCAGTAATTTGTTGCAACTCGTATTGGCATTTTTATGGTATGATGAGGCAAAGGGTGATGACATCATGTACTAATGTTACGAAGGTGCTGTGAATTCAGTGTGAAAATTCCATCAATGAGTGATTGTTACTGAAACTGACTACATTGGTGGCCATCACATTTTGCCAACTGAAACATCTGGGCACAAGTTAGTAGTGGCACACCTTGTAAATAACTTAATTGAAATTAATTGCCAGAAGTTTGCAGCACCCTAGGTAGTTTGTAAGTGCCATTTTTTATTCTATTGCAATGTTTTGGTCTTAAGAATCTTGTATTCTCAGATTCTGTTGTAGCAGCTTGTGAGGAAAGTGAAAAGTTTAGAAAATATATGATGATACAATAAGACAAAAATAAATAAAAAGTCATTATATATAAGGAAGAAAACATTACTATCTCCTATGCCTACATCCTCAGATAAAAATATTTTTCTCACAGAAATAAGTTTTAAATTAATGGAAAGAGGACAGCTGAATAATTAGATACAGATCTCTATTTTTCCAGAAAAAAAATCATCTAGTATTTTATTATAAATATAAAATACTTATTGCATTGATGAAAATATTTGAAATTATTGTATACTGTAAAACCACATATTTGAAGAGACAAAGGAAGAACTAGGAGACTGATTGGGAAATATGGATTCTATTATTTCAGTACAGATTCTAAAGCATCTAGATTAATTTTCTAAATTATTCATACCTTCATGCCTCATAAATACAGGGAAAGGGTAACCAAAAAATTAATACTAGGATGTTGTAGTTGACAAAAATGAATGTCTTTCAATGTCAATTTCTTTTTCTTCTTTTCCTAAATCCTCTTTCCTTTGAATTTTTGCTTTTTAAGAAAATTTTTGCAAATGTAAAGATGTCTAAGGCTATTAAATGTTGATATTTTATAATTCACGTAAAAACAAAAGTTTATATCTGCCTTGAAAGTACCTCAAGTTATTTTTAATCTGTAATATAAACTTCCGTGATGCCCTGGATGTTTCAGAAAGTTTTATATAATCTCTATTTTTTTAAATACAAATTTTTAAGAAGATTTTATTTATTTACTTTTAGAGAGGGGGGAGGGACGGAGAAAGAGAGGAAGAGAAGCCTTGGCCTGCAACCCAGGCCTGCGCTCTGAGTGGGAATCGAACATGCAACATTTGGGATTGCAAGCCAGCACTCAGGCCACTGAGCCACACCAGCCAGGGCATGTATAATGTCTATTTTTAAAAATAACTATCATTTTGTTCTGTATCTGAATATGAAAATCCATATAACTAACATTTTTAGAGTTTAATGCTGGGAAGAATTTTTCTAATTATTATAATTCTTTTTATTATATAAAGAAAACATAGTGTGTGTGTATATATATGTGTGTGTGTACATATACACTTTGTGTGTATATGTACACACAAAGTGTGATATACACTTTGATATACACACTTTTTTTTTTTTTAGTTTGGCTACTAGTAGTTATGAGCCCAGGCTTTCTGGTGCATCCAAATTATTGCTTTTTTCTGCCCTGTCCCCTTTTTTTCTCTTGGACTTTGGGTTTTTATAATTGTTTCAATAGTCAGTTATATCCATTTTCAATCTAAATTAAAGTAGATAGGGTTTAAAAAAATAAATACTTTATAATAGCTAGGACTACTAGTTGGTATACATAAATATAAAATATTTACAACTCAAAAAGTCTGTTCTTTCTCATGCTGTAGGATATTTCATACCTGAGTACTGCAAAAATAGCACTTTATAACAATGTTTTGCTTTGTTTTGATAACAGAGACCCTATGTTCACAAATGAGCTTTTAATAAAACAATACCACCTAGTTGTTACCAAAAAGGATTTGAATTCTTTTCCTGCACAGAAAAAAATTGTATCTCTATATCCATTCATAAAAGTAATCTCAGTGCTATTTCATAATGGACGTATTGTTTAGGAAAAGTGAGTTAAATGAGCTATCCAAATGTAAGAAAGGATTCTATTTAATCTTTGCTTTTGTTAGAAACATGCGTGGAGAGTATGGGCAAAAAAGCAGCTTCAACTTATGGTTTTAATCTTCAACATTTGAATCCCTGTATATTCCCTTGAGGTTAATATTTTAATAGTATCAGATCAAATTAAATAGAGACTATGTGGAAGGAATGGGAGACAGTTAACAAAGCCAGATGAAATCAATGACAGTTGCTTTTTAATCAAATTTCCACTCAGCTGGTTTTCACTACAAATAAATGTATTTCACAGTAAAAGTGTATAAATATTTGGGATTGTATGTGATTTTAGAGTATATCTTTGTGATTTAAGGTCAATAAAACAAGTCCTAATTTTTAAGGATCTTGCTATTAATAACAACAGCTACATTTATTAAAGCTATAAAAGAGCCTGAAGCAGAAAAATGAGTCAGGGATTTTGCTAATGAGTTGCAGAACTGACAGACTTGGAGAAGGTTGTTAGGCTCTATATGAGCAGTGCTAGAAATAACAGACAGGATGTGATACAAATACTGAAGGAAGGGGCAAGCTAAAAGATATCTCTCAACTATAAGTAAGTGAACAGGTTCTAGTTCTTTGATTAATCATTGCCATCTTCCTCCATTGGGTGTTTTCTTTCATACACTGTAGTGAGAGAATGATTTCAATCCAAAGCAGTTGCAATGGCCTTGAGACAGTTATAAAAGTTAGGGGAGTAAAAAGTTCAGTAGCATGGCAACTAATCATGAAGATCTGCTCTTTCATTCAGTTAATTTAGCAGCACCTGTGATGCTTCAGGCCCTCCACCCGGTACAGAAGCCAATGAGGCAGCTGCTACTGCTTCTCTGTCCTGTAATTTATGCTCATAATTAACTGTCCTGAGTTATTGAAAAATGTATCAAATTAGATTAGTTACATTTTATTTTAAAAGACATGGAAATTACAGAGGCAACCCAGCTGATCTACGGTGTCAGATATCAAGATAACGGTCAAGCTTGGACGAGATGGGGGTGGTAGAAAACACGAAACAGGCATTTGAAATTCTGGTAGTTTGTTTCTTGATTGTGTGTTGTGTGTGTGAGTGTACTAACTGTGCACATATTCATTGAGCTGCACACTTATGATTTGTACACTTTCCTGAATTTATACTTTAGTAAACATTTACATATAATTGAAAGAAAAAAAAAGACAGGGAACCGTTTAGTACAAATACAAAAGGTATGTCTTCCTTTCCTTTTCAACCAGGATTTTTCAGCTTTTTGTTATCACTCTTTTACTACAACATGCAGCGAACTCCATGCAGCGAACTCCATGCAGCCGTCCAATGACCCAGCTCTCAGTAGACTGCTGATGCCAGACGCACCACCTCTCGTGGCTGCTGGGCAACCTTTACCTCCCAGGATGGCTCTTCTCTTTGGCTCGTTGTCCATTCTCTCCTTTATTTTTTTCTAAGTTAGGATAGTTCAAAATAATTTTGTCTCCTAATTTCACTTTTGTGACACTACACTCTCTTGGTTTTAATTTTAATTATTAAATTATGCCCTTTCAGCTCCCTTTGCAAGATTTTCTTCTAATTATTCCTGAAGTATTGATGTTCTTCTGTTTTCTATCCTCAAACTTTCATCCTTGCTATAATTTCTTCCAGGAATTTGATTCAGAGGTTTCTTAAAATTACAGTCCATTGATAATGCTCAAATCCTCCTATCTCCACCTTCAAGAACGTGAGATTCAGTTCCATATTTTAAATTGTCCACTTGACATTTCCACCTGTTTTTCATAGCCACACTCAGGAAGCACCAACCTGAAATTATTGTCTAACTTCAGAAGTCTGATTTTCCTCCTTTATTTCCTGTCTCAATTAGCAATCCATCCTTAGCCCAGTCATTCAACGTAGATGTTTCTGAATAATTCTCTATTCCAGTCTTTCTTTCACTTCCCATGTGAATAACCAACATATTTTTTATTAGTTCCAATTAAACGTTTCTCTAATTGGCCCTCTCTTCTCAGTTCTATTGAAATGAGTATAGTTTAGCCCTTTATCTCCTCCCCAACAGAATATATTTATATCCTTGTATGTGGGTCCCCTGCTTAAGATGTGAACATCTTTCTTACCTTCTTCTTTTTTTACATTGCTGCTGGAGTCATCACATTGCCCCCACTGCTGTGTATAGCACCATTTGAAGGGCACTTCCTGTTGGCATGGCAACATGAGCACAACTTCTCTGTTAACATCTTTCTGAGATGCAAAAATGGTTATTCCCGACATCAGCACCGGAATCTATGGAAGGGTCCCGTTTACTTGTCATAATATTCAAGGGGTTTTATTGATTATAGTGCAGGTGGAGTCATGTTAAAGAAAAATGACGTTTCATATGTATTGTGATTTAAATTCAAGAGACCCAGATCTATGTAAAATAGCAGAGGAAAGATCAGAGAGCAAGTCTATAAATTAAGACAAAGGAAGGTAAATTTTTAAAAAGAACAAAATTTCAAAGTAGTTGAATTAGAAAATATTTAATACATTTAAAAATGCAATGGGATTTTTAAAACTCTCAATAAGAAAAAAGCAACATTGCCGAAAATAAAATTAGCATTTAGATTAAATGGTTTGAGACAAAGGTGAGGGAGAGGAGAGAAGAGACCTATGTTTTGCTATTATAAACAAGACTGTAAAGACCGTTTTTGTATGTAAGTCTTTGCATGTTACTGCATATTTTTTAACACAAATTTCTAATTGTGGTAATAATGGCTCATAAGGTATGCACTGAGAAAACTTCCAGAATGTATTATCAATTACCTTATAAAATTATTGCATAGATTTTCTTTTACCAAAGGTGAGTTTACCAAAGGGGAAAGGGTTTTCAGGAACATGTATAAAGGACACATGGACAAAACCAAAGTGGGGGTAGGATCAAGGGTTGGAAGTGGGGATGGCTGGGATGGGGGTAGTAGTGGTGGGAAAATGGAGGCAACTGTACTTGAAAAACAATAAAAAAAGTTAAAAATAAATAAAAATACAATTACTACAAAAAATAAAATAAGGATAATCACTTTTGTCCTCCTATACCTCATTAGGTTGTGCTGACAACCAATTTAGACCTTTGCGAAAAGAGTTTGTAAATGCTGGAAGGCTATGTAGGTGCAGGAGACTATTGCTAGCATCGATAAGCAATTAAGCAAATGACTAGGAGTGGGGAAAGATGAAGGTAAAAAGTCATGAGCTAACTTGAACTAAGGTAGAAGCAATGGGAATGAAGAAAAGGGACAGGGACCTTCTCTTAATTTTCTGGCCCATATGAAGCATCCAAGTTGTTTAATAAGTGAATGAATGAATTCTAATCAGCAATTCTTTATAAAGAAATCACTTTACTTATCAAAACATTACCTGCTACAGTAACTTCTGAATTCTGCTCCTATTTTTGTAGCACCAGTGAACTTAGTACACATTTTATTATTGCCTTTATCACCTCAGTTGAATGTATTTATTAAATTTTCCGTCTCCTCTTCTACACTAGAATCCCTGCAGTGCCAGGCCATGTTTATTAATGACTGAAACCTCTCTTGGTGCCTAGCACACTGTTTAGGGTGTGATAAACATGTAATGCTCGATAGATAAATAAGTGATTAATCATGTCAAAAAATTGTCTCATATCCAATCTCATGACTATTATAAATATTTTTAAATTCTTTGTTGCTTTATTGTGTTAAATTCTATTCATGATTACCTTTACTCCCAACAATATATTATATTAGACATCCCTTTAGAATGTTTGACCTTTAATTCAGGCTTAAACTGCCCTTGATGTCCGTCTCAATTCTTCTAATTGTCAATTTCTCCTCTATTCTATTGTTTCCTTATCTCATTTACTGTTTATTTTGATACATTTTACAGTGGACAAAGACATCTTTTTTCACTAAGAATATGAGTGCTATACTCTCTAAGTCCCTGCACATATATAAGAATGTCTTTCTGTTGACTTAATATATAAAGAATGACTTAGTTGAGTTTAACACTTTCGGGTAACAAACATTCTCTCGAAAGGATACATTATTTTCTCTATTTTAATGCTAATTTCAAGCTAACCAAACCAATTGTTACTTTTTTATAGGCAATCTGTGTTAATTGGCTGCCATGCTGTATGCTATTTTCTTTTGTTTTTTATATTTAAAAATCTTAATCATAATATGTGTAGGTATCAGTCTTTTTGCATTAATTAGCCTGATTCAGTTATTGAATGATGCCCATTATGAATAAACATGTTTCTGCAGTTTTGGAAAGTTTTTTTTTTATTATAATATTGATTAAATTGAGAAGAGCACAGGTTAATAAGTATTCATGAACCAGGGAAGAACGGAATAAAAAATGTATTGGATCCAGAAGTTTTTGTGAGTTATTTCTAATTATTAAGCAAAATTCTTATGTGATAAATTTAATTTTTTTCCCAATATAGAAAAAGATGGAAAGTTTCCCAATTAACTTTATAAAGCAAGTATAAATCTTGGTAGCAAAATCAGACAAAGTACCAAAACACAACGGCAGTAATCACTCATAAATTTAATACAAAAATAACCTCAATGAAATAAAATAGTTTTAAATTAAATTTGACAATATATTAAAAATATAGCAAGATAAGATAGACTTTATTTCACATCTGGCTTAAAATTAGTAACCCATTAATATAATTCATCACTTTAAAAATGTGTGTGCTCATTGCAGTCATGCTCATCTTCAGTAACTGAGTTGGATACTTGTTCATTTTTGCATTAAGTTCTGTACAGTTTCATTGCAGGGGAGAAGCCACAGGCTACCACTCCCAGCCAGAACTTGCCAGTAAGATGCACTGACGTGAGATGTACGGAACACAAGAGAAAGAGGCCATTCAAATGGACAAATGAGCAAATGTGAGATTCAAGAGTTTCTGAGAACCACCTGATGTGGTGTTTCAGGCTGACGTGTTCAGTTTTGATCTCCCTGACCATTGTTTCTCTAATTCTTCCAAGAGTTGTGTAAACCTCAAATTCCTATTAAACTATTTGCACCTGCATTACGTGAAGTAACTTCTGTTTTCCTAGATGATCACTGACTGATACAACAGATTATATTTGATAAAATTCAAAATCCAAATTTTAAACAAAAAATAAAACCCATACCAACCTGGTAGATACATTTAAAACATAATAGTATCTTATTCCACTGGGTTCCATCATGTTTAGTAGTGAAAGATTAGAGCCACTCCAGCAAAAGTCAGAAACAGAACATGATGACCGCTAACGCCACTGTTATTTACTGACGTATTTCCATAATCTTTTGTCTTTAGTCCATGAACAATGAGGTATAATTATAGGATGGGAAAGAACGTGTTCATTACTGTCAGATATTTTTTCTCTGTAAAACTCAAATGAATTAAAGTTAAAATCAGTACAATTTGTGGATATGTTTTTCCATATCAGCAATAATAATCCACATGAAGTTAGAAAACATGGTGGAAAAATTTTATATATCTATCTATCTCAAACTTAGCAACAATGTATAGGAAATGCATAAAGAGATATATAAAACTTTTCTGAGAAAAATCTTGAATAAATGGAGACGCATACCTCATTCTTGGACATTGAAGATTCAGTGTTATGAAGATAGCAAGTCCCTTCAAATTATACATTTAATATGATTTAATGAAAATTCAATGAGAATGTTTTTAAACTTAATAAAATTTTCATAGTCCTTTTCTGAAAAATTATAAAAATAAACTATTGAAAAATGAACAATGTGTAGATAATTCATCTACCAAATTATAAAATTATAATAATTAAAATATGATATGGTACCACATCACCATAAATATAGATCAGTGTAAATAAAACAAAGCACAAATAAACAAAGCCTAATATACATAGAAATTTAATAAGAGCAAAACTGTTTTTAAACATTTTTTTTTCTATCTTCTCCACCACACCAGCCTACTCCATTGGCTATTTCATTTATTTATTTTTTTTAATAGACAAACAATTAATTCCTCACTTCTTCATCAATTGCTTGGAATTTAACATTATTATTGCCTACAATGAAATGTTCACAGTGGCTTTTATCCAATAAATGGGCTTTATGGAACTGGCCCTTGGTTTCAGCCTTAAAGATACTTTGGAGATTAGAAGATTTAAAAGTCAATACTACCAAAAGTGGCATTTGATTCAACCAAAATTTTAATGAAATCCAAATGATTTTTTTTGTTGGATTAGAGTAATCTATCCTAAAATTTGTGTGGAATTTCAAAGGATCCTGAGTAGCCAAAACAAAGTTGGATGTCTCACACTTCCTGACTTAAAAACGTATGAAAAAGCTATAGCAATTAAAATAGTGTGGTACTGGCATAAAGACAAACAGATAGACCAATGAAATGTAATAAAGAGCCCAGATATAAACACATACATGGTAAAATAATTTTTGACAAGGGTGCCAGACCATTCAGTGGAAAAGAACATTCTTTTCAACCAATGGTGCTGAGATTACTGGAAAGACACATACAGAAAGAGTGAAGTTGGGCCCTTGCCTTACATCATATACAAAACTGAACTCAAAATGAATCAAGAACTGGATTCATTTAGAGTTAAAACTATAAGAGCTTTACAAGAAAACATAGGAGGAAACCTTCATGACATTGGATTTGGTAGTGATTTTGTGGCTGACACTAAAAACACAGGCAATAAAAGAAAAAAATAGATAAATTGGACTACATAAAAATTAAAAACTGTGCCCGGAAGGACATGACCAACAAAGTGAAAAAGTTAACTCGCAGAATGGGAGAAATATTTGCAAATCATATATCTCAAAAGGGGTTAATTTTTAGAATTTATAAAGAACTACAACTCAATAATAAAACACAAGCAACCCAACTAAAACATAGGCAAAATACTTGAATAGACACTTCTCTAAAGAATATATACAAATAAGCACATGAAATGATGGTGAACATCACTAGTCATTAGGGAAATACAAATAAAAACCACATGAGAAGCCACCTCACATCCATTAGGACAGCTACTATGAAAAAACAGAAAAAAAGAAAACAAATGCAGTGAAGATGTGGAGAAAGCCCTTGTGCACTTGTGAGAATAGAAAATGGTACAGCCAGTATGGAAAACACTATGGCACTTCCTCAAAACATTAAAAAAATAAAATGACCATATGATCAAGCAATTATACTCCCAAAATGGAAAGCAGCATCTTGAAGAGCCATTTGTATGCTCGTATGCATAGCAGCGTTATTCACAACGGTCAAACAGTGGAAGCAACCCAAGTGTCCACTGACAGATGAATGGAGAAACAGAATGTGGTGTATTGGTACAACAGAGTGTTTCTCAGCCATTTTTTAAAAAGGAAGGCAATTCTGACACGTGCTAAAACAGGGATAAACTGTGAGGGCATTATGCTAAGTGAAGTAAGCCGGTCACAAAGAAACAGTTACTTTGATCCCATTTAGTGTGAGTGTATGAGTCAAATTCACGCCAGGGAGTGATATGGTGGTACAAGGTGCTGGGCTGGGGGGAGGTGGACAATGTGCACAGAATTTCAGTTTTGCAAGTTGAAAAGAGTTCTGAAGATGGATGACAGTGGTTACACAACCATGTGAATGTATTAATGTCATTAAACTGTACACTTAAAATGGTTAACCTGGTGAATTTTACGTGTATTTTTTCACAATTAACTAATTATATACATATACAAGTAAAGATATATTAGAGAGATATCTATGGAAAGCAGCACCAGAAAGTTTTGATTCTCTTATGCTTTCTGATCCTTGGGTAATAACTATACTCTCCTTTCATGGGGACCTCCCTTTGCCTCCCTTTAGCAGAATACCAGCCAATATTGGGACCTTTCCCACTGCCAGAAATCTTGGCGCTAGCTGACTCTTCCCTCCCTTCGTTGTTTTCTAAGAAGCTGGTGCTCTTGGAGGGCTTCTTAAATTAGACACCATCCTTCCTCTTAGGTGACTTACTTTTCAGTAAGGAGCAATCACAATACAATGTGGTGATAATGATTTCCGGAGAATTCACTTGACGCCATTATGGCATGGAATTCAGGAGGGCTTCCTGTTGTATTTTAGCACATCTAAATGATGAAGAAAGTGGTGTTAGAAGCAGCATAAAACCTGGAAGTTTTAATTTGATAAGGCATATACTAAGAAATATCATGTGCAAGAGCCTATCAAGATGAATGGGTTAATTTTAAATAATTATATAGGTATGTGGTCAGGGTAGAGAGGCCATCATGAACATGTGGAAGACTTCTTTGTGGTTTACACAGAAAAAAATTCAAGCTATTGGGTCCACAAGTTTGGACAAGAGCTACCTGGTTAGCAGGTGTTTCAAGGGTCAAGAGTGACAGATAGGATTACAGAATTCAATTTAGGTGGAAAATTTACTACTAGATTTTTTTGTTTGTTTCTTTTTGTGTGTTTCGTTTTATTTTGTTTTATTTATTTTAGTGGCCAAGAAACAAGTCCATGCCACTTAGGAGGTCATTATTTAATTTGAGCTGAAAAAATTAACAGATGAACTCAAGGCAACTCCAAAACTTCCCATATGATTGCTTCAAAACTTTGCACCAAAAAGCAGATGCTTCAACTGGAAGAGTTTCTTTCACAGCTCGGTCTCTGGGTTTTGTAACTGTCAACCAATTTGAGAAAAATAATTACAATGTGTTTGAGCAAATTGGACTCCCTTACAGACGTTTTTCACTTAATTCCTAAAAGATGTTCAAAAACATTAAAAGAAGTTATATTTGTTCTTTTTGTGTCTTCCCCAAGGTTATTAGGGATACTTTTAAATGTTCTATCATATTTTTCTATTATAAATAAAAAATGCATAGAACATAGTTGCATCATTGAAAAGTTGCAATTCTTTCTTTTTTGACAATCAGAAATTCACCATTTTTAAAAGTAGGATACTCCTACATTTTTAACATCAATAAAGTTTAACACCTTGCATTTTCTCCCATTAAACATGATGATGTAATTCAAGTACGTCAACCTTGAGTACATAATAAACTTCTCTCAGATTTTCATGTTTAAAGATTTTGAAACATTTTAATACACAAAAATTTGTTATTTTAGTGGGCTTTTGGAGGTATCAAGACTGAGTGCTCTAAATCCATCTAAATGAATTTGGAAAAAAAGAGGAGTATTTAAATTCATAAAGATTTTCACTATAATTTTCTATTTATTTTTTGGTAAACATATCAATTTCTTTACCAAACTTGCTTCTCCTGAGTCTTATATTTCAATGAATGAAATCGTCACCCTTTCAGTTCAGCTAAAAACCTCAAACTGTTTGTAACTTCTCTCTTTACCCCACCTGCATTTACTTCGTTTTCACTCAGACCAATTCTTCTTCTACAGAACCTCTTGCTTGCCTTTATTTTTTTCAATCTGAAAGTCTACGAATTATTCAAATAGTCCTTTAACTCATCTCCCCTACCTTTAGAGTCTTACTTACCCAATCCATTCCGCACAAGGCTGCCAGATCAATTTTCTGACGGTATACAATGCTAACGCTGATCTTTATTTCCACAACTTCTGCTGTCAGTTCAGTTTTTGCAACATGCCTGGTATTCAATAAGCTCAAGGACCTATTCATAATGTGCATCTCTAGCATTATTTTCCACTACTCCCTCTGTCATACTGCAAGCTCCCCAGGCCCTTCAACTTCCCATACCCACAGTGTTTCCTTTATCTAGGATTTACTTCTATCACTTTCAATGTGTCTAAACGAGTTTGTCTCACCTGTAAGACTCAGCTCAGATTCTGAACCCTTGCCCAAAGCCTGCATCTCTTCCATCCTCTTAATTTTCATAGTACCATACTCCCTGAGTATCCCCCACTTTCTAAAATTTTCATCATGTATTTAAGTTTTCAATTACACTTTAATCCCTTGATAGAGTTCAAGCTCCTCTTTAACAGGATTTTATAGATGCTTTATCTTGTTATATCCCAGACTTCAATTGTTCGATACATATTCACTGAACTATTTAATCTGGTTGTAAGGTTGAAAACCTTGGAAACACAGGTGTGAGATATGCGAAGGAAGGCAATTCACCCACCTTTGGATAATATTATGTATTTGTAAATCTATGCAGGAGAATTGAGTTCAGTAATCCCAAAATTATTGTCAGGAAGTTGAAAGTGTAACAGAATTTACTAAAAACTCAATACATTACCTCTTATGTGGTAATTTCTCAATATTATTGATTAATTTCTCAATATTAAGCATTCCATGTAGGGGGCACACATACAACAAATGTAACAAAGTGACTTTCATAATCTATTATCTTGCCCGTTGTCTGCTTCTGAGGATTTGACCTTGGCTTATCCATAGGAGACACCCAATGCAGGAGGCAGTAGAGCCGATTACTGCACACTGCCCTCTGGTGAGCCACAAAGATAATCTAGAGGGGAAAATTCAGGGTTGAGAGTATAACTCACTCTCCATGCCCAGGATGCCAGCTGGTGCCAAATAATGATGTCACGTTTTGAGATGTGATCACTTCTCTCAATTGTGCTCTCCTACGTGTACCAATTCTTTCCATGCAGGTCATCAAATGGCCATCAGCTGGTAAAACTTCCCTCTTTGTTTAGCCAAAAAAGGATCAAGAATAGTTGTAATGAGTCTCACTAACCCAACGTTTAAACAAATATATTACTATTACTTCCACCATGACATTTCCCTGCATCTTCAAATATCTCCAAAGCACTGCATGAAAACAATGCTAAAAAATATTTTCTTCATTTTGCAAGAAAAATAGACTCAGTAATTGACATACTAAATTCTCCTACACCCACATTCACAAGTCCCATTTCATCTATAAAAACATAGAGCCTTCTCATTCTTAAGGAGAATGCCAAAAACAAAATAACCAATCTAATAACATTAGAAGTACTGTTTGGTTTGGAAGGAACACAGGTATATCTGGCTTTTGACAATACTAACGTGCCATACTGCTGGGTGATATTATTCATTTATTCATTGCCTGATATACCTGACCAAATACCATCCATTAGTGAGTAAGAAATTAGAAGTTTCACAATAGACATGGAACTGCTCGAAACTCATATTCTAGGAAGTATACAAATAATCCAGTGTACAATGAGGTGCTTCATTGGCTTCCATAATCAATTCTGTTTAACCTTTGTACACAGGACATTTGCTATTTTCTTATCCTATTCCTAACTTTGGGAAACGACATTTTTTAAAAATCTTCACCCAAAGATATGAATAACAATTTTAGAGAGAGAGGAAGAGAAAAGAAGAGAAGAGAAGAGAAGGGAAGGGAAGGGAAAGGAAAGGAAGAAAAGGGAAGGTAACAGGAAAGAAAATAAAAAAATCGATGTGAGAGAGAAACATTAATTGGTTGCCTCCCACACGCACACACCAGGGATTGATCCTGCAACCTGAGTATGTGTCCTGACTGGGAATTAAACCTGCAACATTTTGGTGCATAGGACGATGATCCAACCAACTTAGCCACTCAACCAGGGCTCAAAAACTACACTTTGAAAGAGTAAAACCAGTAATGAATGATCTTCAAATAAATGGAAATTTTATTTCTGAAGAGAATGCATGATTTGTAAAAACATGGAATAAGTGGCTTCTTGTTGTTTAATGGAGTGCTAATGCTATTTAAAAAAAGTCTACTTCTATCAAAATTAGCCTATCTTAAAACTCCAAGCACCTGATCTTACTTTAGAAAGTTCTAACCTTCTAAAATAGAAATGCATTTTCCTTATGTTCTTTATTACATATTGAAAGTTTAAAATATACTAGAGTTAAAATTATTTCATTATTCTCAATCTTTTAATTTTCTGAGGCTGTTTTCATGCAAACTCAGTAAACTGTCTTTCACTTGTTAATTTACACGTATTTTACTTTCAGATAAGAAAATCTTATGTGGGAGGTTTAACATCGGTTTCTGCTGAGTTGTTGCTTAAATGTGGGTAAATAGATCCTGAATTCAGAGAGAAGTTTACATAAAATAACATCAAAGGTCCTTTAACCTCCAAAGTTCTGTTTCCAATGATATTTTAATTTGCAATTCCCTGGAGGCATATGGTATTGAATATCTTTTCATTAGTTTACTTATTAACCATTTGTACATTTTCTTTGGTAAGATGTAGGTTAGGTTATTGGCTCACTTTTCCAGTTATTAATTTTATAATTGTTGAGTTTTAGGAGTTTTTTTTTTTTTTTTTTTTGGTATTTTGGCTGGCAGTCCTTTACAGAATTGTCTTTTGCAAATATTTGCTTCCAACTGTCGTGTGTCTTCTCATTTTATGACATTGTCATTCACAGAGAAGTTTTTTATTTTCATAAAGTCCGGTTTCTCAGTTATTTTTCATGAATTTTGCCTTTAGCATTCTGCCTCAAAAAGTCATCAGCAAACCCAAAACTACTTATGTTATCTTCCAGAAGTTTCATGGTTCTGCATTTTATATTTAGATTTGTGATCCATTTTGAGTTTGTGTGTGTGTGTATGTGTGTATGTGTGTGTGAATGGTGTTAAGATCTGTGTCTTGATTTATTTTTTGCATGTGGATATCCAATTGTTTCAGCATCATTTGTAGAAGACACTGTCTTTTCTCTATTGTATTGCCTTTCCTGCTGTCAAAGATCAGTTGACTAGATTGCTGTAAGGCTATTTCTGGGCTGTCTTCTGTGATACTGACCTATTTGTCTCTTCCTTGACTAACACTGTACTGTTTTTATTATATCTTTATGGTAAGTCTTGAAATTAGATAGTGTGTCAGTGCTCTGATTTTGTTTTTTTCCTTCAATACTGAGGTGGTTATTCCAGATCTTCTGCATCTCCATATAGACTTTAGAATTATTTTGTCTATATCCACAAAATAGCTATCTGTGATTTGATTGGGATTGCACTAAATCTATAGATCAAGTTGGGAAGAAATTAACATCTTGACAATATGAATCTTTCCACCCATGAACGTGTAATATCTCTTCATTTATTTAGTTCTTCTTTGATATTTTTTATTAGTTTTATAATTTTATTCATATAGATCTTGTGCATATTTTGTTAGATCTATACCAAAGTATTTCATATATAGTAGTGCTAATGTAAATGGTAAATCTCAAATTCCATTTTTATTGCAAGTATATAGGAAAGCAATCAACTTTTATATATTAATTTTGCCTTTTGTAATCTTGCTGTAATAACTTATTGATTCCAGGAGTTTTTTGATCAATTAATTCAGATTTTCATAGACAGTCCTTTCATTTGCAAAAAAAGAAAGTTTAATTTCTTCCCTTTGAATACATATATCTTTATTTCCTTTTCTTGTCTTATTGCATTAGCCAAAACTTTCAGTATGATATTATAAAGTGGTGGTGAGAGGTGACATCCTTACCTTATTTTTTTTATCTTAGCAGGAAGGCTTGAGTCTTTCACCATTTAGTGCAATGCTATTAGGGAAAGTGTTGAAGGATGGATTTTAAGGAAGTAAGAGTGAAGATCATTTAAGAATTCATTCAGAAAATTGCAGAATTATCTAAATTGGCCATAAATATTTGGAGAATGGAGAAGACAGAAAGGACACAACATAGCTAAAGTTGTTTAGAAAGTTAAGTGATCGGGATTTGTTGAACATAGACAATGAAGGAAAAAGAAGTTTAGGGAGATTCTCAGTCTTCTAGCTGGGTAATTATATAGCAGCATGGAAGGAGACAGAGACTATAGGAGAAAGAACAATCTTGGGGATAGAAAATAATGTGTGTTATTTGAGATATGTTGATATGTTGAGTCTGAGACATCTTTGGACAGTCAGAAGAAAATGTCCACCAGGCAATAAGACATATAAATGCAAGGATGGGGAAGTAGTTTGAACAGAGTGTATAGATTCCAATGTTACTACTTAGTCTGTCATTAATTTAAAATTGTATAAAACACAGTAAGAGAAATAAAGAGTAATTTTCAAAATCTTTTGGGGTCTAGTTTTCAATAAGGATAGGGTAAAAAAACAAATTTTCTCATTTATTTAGGAAATATTTATTTAATGTATCTTATATTAAAGACATTGTTTTAGATGTGTGGATACAAAA